>JAMAJW010000068.1:126373-184651 GCA_023628855.1 Coniochaeta sp. PK30-01
TCCTCCCCCCCCTCTTCTTCTTGCTCCTTCTGCTGCATCTCTTTCCTGACCTTCTTCCTCGGCCTCTCCTGCCCCTCGGCGTCGTGGTCAAGTCGTGGCCTCACGGGGACAGGGGGAGGGGCGTCGTCCTCGCGGACTCCGCCCGCCGCCGCGGCACTTGCAGCGGCGACCGCGTCTGCGGCGGCCCTCCCGGCGCGAGTTCGGCGCGCGACCGGCGTGTCGCTGGCGACGGCGGCTTGCGCGGCGCGCGGGCTCTCCAGCACGGCCTCTCGCAGCCAGCCGCGCTTGCGCTTCTTCTGCTCGTGCTTCTTCTCGGTAGCCACAGCCGCAGCCGCGGAGCTCCGAACGGTTTGTTGTGGGTCCAGTGCAGCAGCACCTTCCTTCTAAGAAGGCTGCTCGTCGGTCGGCGCAGGCGCGGCAGGCACCGACGCCTCCTTGGAGGAGGCGCGGGCGCCGCGCTGCTGCTTGAGGTTCTGGTGACTCCACCCCCGGATCGTGCTTGGCCCCTGGCTGGGCGGCGCCTCGATCGGGGTGTAGTCTTTGATCCCCTCTCTGTAGTCGAACTGGACCGTTCGGAGCTCCGGGCGCGGCGGCGCACCACCACCACCACCACCACCACCACCACCACCGGGGCGGGGCTTGTTGCTGGCCGTCGCGGCCGGCGCGGGTTCCAGTTTCCGGTATGGTCGGGAACTGCTGCCCGGCGGCCCTCGCGGACCGCCCGGGACCGGCGTCATGGGGTGCGCCGCGATGGGGTTGTACGGCCCCGTCGGCTGGTACACCACTGCGCCCGGTGCGGGGGCCAGCGGCGGGTAGCCACCGTAGCCGTTGTCCGGCGACTGCGGGTAGAGGGCCGGCGCCGGCGCCAGCATGGGGTGGCCTGGCTGGGGGTGCTGTCCCCGGACGGGAGACGGAGCGAGTTGCTGGTGGGGCGCAGGGCCGACCTGCGACTGCTGTGGGAGCAGTTGTTGGGGGTCGTCCACCATGTACCCGTTATGGTAGGGCCGAGGCGGAGGCGGGGGGTAGTAACCGCCGCTGTTTGATGGTACCAGGCTCGGGCGGTGGGAGGACGCCGGGCTCCCCTGGTACTCTGGAGCCGCGGTGCCGTCGTCGAAGCTCGTCCGCAGCGGCCGGAGAGCCGGCAAGCTGCCTCTCTGGGAAGCCGTGCCGATGAAAGTAGGGCCATGCGGCTGAGGTACGGGTGCTGGGGTGAGAGTTTGGCCCTGGTAGTCGGGCGGAGGCGGATAGCTCGGGTATGTCGGGCCCGGCGGCGGCGTTTGCGGGTTTAGCGCCGTTCGCAAGAAGTCGTGGCCCCTCGGAGGCTCTGCGGGCTGCACTGGAGCCTCGTCTCTGTGCCACTGCGCGGGAGCATCGTAAGAATGGTATGGGTTGGGCGGGGGCGGCTCGGGGTACTGCGACTGGGGTGTCTCAGATGCGGCCAGCTGCAAGCCGCCGTGCGGAACATCGCGCGGGAAGTGTCTCGGGTTCATGGCCGAGCCCTCGACCGGCACCGGTACGTGTGGCGCTAGAGGCGCATATTCTGCCCTCTGCATCTGCCTGTCCAGCTCCTGCCGCTCCATCTCCGCCCTTTGGGCAAACTCCGCCTCCGCTTCCGCCCGTGCGATGTGCTGCTCTCTCTCAGCCTCCTGCAGAGCGAAGCCTGCCCGCTGGATCTCTGCTCTCCGCAGCTCCTCCTCCCGAATCCGTTCCGCCTTCTCGGGATTCTCGGCGACCTCGGCAAGGAAAGAAAGGTTATAGGTGCTGCCGGGCTGCGGCGCTGCTGCGGGGGCAGGGACAGCGGCAAGGGGAGAAGTAGCTGCTGTGGTATTCTCGGTAAAGACGTCGCGGATAGCGTCGTAGGGCCGTGACGATTTGTGCGCTGTCGTGTTGCTGGCTATCTTGCTCGCATTCTCCTCGGACTCCGCAAGCTCAGCGGCATGCAAGAGTTCTTCGACGCCGCGATGGAACTCTTCGGCGGCGGCCGCGATATCGGCCTCAGCGTCCTTCTGAGGCTCTTCCATCGGTGATGGTGACCGCGTCTCTCCGGGAACGGGTAGGTCGGCTGGGTCGATGGCCCGAGCAATGAGAACACTGCGGCGATGCTGCTCTTGGATCTCCTTTGGTGGAGCAACTTCCTCGTCGGCGATGTTCTCGTCAGCCAGGAATCTTGACATCGAGGCCTTCAATCTCAGCCTCTGCTCCAACGTCTCGATTTCCTGGTCAAGCCGGTGACGAGGCACCGATCTGCTGGTATGGAAGATCTGGCCCTTGGGACCGACCTGAACGACAGGGTCGTATTGTTCCGGGTCTTTTCGGGCGGGATGCTCGCTCTCGTTGACGGAGTCGGGCAAGAAAATACCCAGGGTAGGATGGAGCTTGTACTTCTTGACGAGGTCCTGGTCATAATCCTCGGCTCTCTGCAAGACAGAGTTGTAGTTGGCCACACGCCGGTCGTAGAAGGCTGCGTTGGAATTGGGCTTGCCGAGATAGTCGCGACGACGGGCTTTGGTTGCGCCCTTCAGAGGGTTGTTGGACGAGTCGCGGTAGCCGATCTGCCAGTCCTCGAACGGCGAGGCCACGGGGGCCATGATGCGGTTGTTGGCGTACTCGGCCTTTCTGCTCTTGGTGATGATCCGGACGCCGTGCTCGTCGGGCAGGCTGGCACCCTTGGGGAGGGGTAGGCCATTGACCTCTTCGACATCCATGAGCTCCTCGTCCTTCTCCTCGACCACCGTCCCGTTCGTCGTTGTCCACGTCTGCTTGGCTGCCGCAGCCGCCTTTGCGCGGGCAGCTTTAGTGGGTTTGCGTGCGGGCTCTGGCTGCTCCTCTCCGGGAGTGGCGGACCGCTCTTCGACATCGTCGTGGGCTGACATCAGAGCACTCGTGCGGCGGGGAACGTCGTCGTCCAGACCGAGCAGTCCTTGCCGCTTTGCACTTGGCTGGCCCTCGGGCTCTCCGTCGGCCTTTCTCTTGCCCAGATGCTCGTCGGGAAACAGGTAAGACTCGTTCATTATCTGGCTGAGGGTGGTAACACGTTCGGAGCAGGGAGCTGGGACACCTTGGTCGTTGTGATGAACATAAGGGCCCTGCTCGTCAACTTGTTGCTGTGTGATATCCTCGTACTGATAGTTGACATCCGCGAGCTGTGTGACAGTCAGTAAGTTGTTACACGGTAGAGGAATGAAGGGGACTCACATCAACTGGCAGGTTATTGTCATGCAGGTACTCGAGGCGGTCGGCCTTGGCGAGCAGCGAATCCAACATCTCGCATTCTGCATCGAGGATCTTCTCCTGTAAGGATGGGTTAGTTTAAGTGGATCACGAAAAGCATAGTGGTGTCATTGCGTGGTGGGCGCTCACAGTACACTCCTCGCGAGTTAATCTGGTGTTGAGCTCAAACATCTTGGTAGCGTTATCGGTGCGTATCTTGAGCTCGATGTCGGCAGCCTCGAGTGTGTCCTTGAGCCTCTGGTCCAGAAACCCATGGACGCTCTCGGCCTCGGGGACTCGCTCGTGACTCTTGGGGTCATTGGTGAGCTTGGCGAGGGTGCGGTCCGCGAGCTCGTTCAGTGCCGGCTTCATAGCACGAGCGAGCTGGGTGAAATGCGACTTCAGTTCCGTCATGCGTTCGTGGACGGCCTGAGCCTTGATAAAGTCATAGACCTTCTGGCGGCGGCCACGTCCGGCGCCTGACTTAGTAGTAGCGGCAGCCTTGGTGACTTTGGCAACCTTGGCCTTGCTCTTGGCGGGAGCTCGACCACCGCGTGTCTTGTTTCTGCCACCGCGGCCACCCTTTGCAGGGCTGGCGGTCTGGGCGGCACCACCGGTAACTTCTTCGGCCATATTGGGCTCAGGTAGGGTGTTATTAGAGGGTTGGGAGTTGGTAGGAGTGTGGGTGGAGGGGGACATGTCACGCAACGTAGATTCGTTGCCGTTAGTATTAGGATTCTGTGAAATAGCTTGGTGCTGTTGATGAGGTGGTTCTTCAGCTTGTTGTTGACTGAGGACCGGCTGCGAATAGGCTTGCTGGTCGAAGGTTGTTGCCATGGCTCTCACCGCAGAGGTAAGAGCCAGGTTCTAGGTATTGGAGAGGGTGTGAAGAGAGTGAAGAGTGGTAGGTGGTACTCGGTATATGAGAGAGAGAGAGAGAGAGAGAGAGAGAGGTGAAGTCAAGGTGAAAGAATAGTTGGAGGTGTTGAATGATTGCCCGTGACGAAACACGTTGAGCAGTACTGCTTGGTTTAGCTTAAAATGGATTGTGAGAACGGCGAGTTGCTCTTGATGATCTTGACGAGAGGAGGTCTCTGGATGAAGAGAGGCAATGGTGTGTCGTTGCTGTAAGCTGGTAGACAAGAAGAGAGAGAGAGAGGTCGAGGAAAGACGTGGTGGATACCCGGTCTGAGTGTCAAAGTCAAAGACGAGGTGCGGCCAGAAAGCTGAGACGGACGAGATTAGACGGCCCAAACAAGCCGGACAATAGGGCAACGCAGGGCGAGCCAGGCGAAGAAATAAATGGTGAAATGGGCAGAGAGACAGCAGGACGATGCAATTCTCTGGATCTTGTGAATAGGCTCGCGGTCTGTTGGTATTGTTTTGGCGTCGTTCTTCGTATGAGACCGAATAATAAGAGGCTCGATTTTCTTGCCTCTACCTTATTACACCACACTAGACGTACACCCAGCTAACTCGCCGCAGAGCCAGTTCCAAGGGTCACCAGCGACTCAATGCAGAGGTACCTGGGTACATTCCTGTTCCGGTGCAGCGCCAGTTAATCCGGTCCAATCAGAGCCGGTAGCGACCCATTCCCCCAGCCCTCTCGTCCAATCAAATAATGGCAATTCGACCAGCGCAACGTACTGTTAGAGGCAGGGAGGCAATTGGCAGTTTTGGGTTTGCCCAAGGTTTTGGGGTCTTGGGGTCTTGGGGTCTTGGGGAGACCTCAACTCGGGCGACATCACGCAAAACTCATCTTACTACAGCATATATCTTGGCCGTTTTCACAATTTTCTGTTATTCTCATGATGGCTTCAGTGTGCACCTCTGCCTTTAGTTGGTTTTTTTTTTCCTTCTTTCGCTCAAGCATTACGGGTGGGTCAGCAGCGACGAGTCTCGGCTGGCCGGGAGCAATGGAACGCATCAAACTCGGGTTTCTTAGTCAGTTCTTGTAAGATCTGCTGCACCCGGGACCTCTGGAGTCTGGATGAACCCGTTGTCGTCAGCCTCGAAGGGTGATTGAATGTAATTGATGCCTTGGGGAGAGAGAGAAGGGGAAACCAATTTGTATTTTACCAGAATGTAATGTACCACGTTATATTTCCCTCGACTTGCTTGCCTCCAGCCATCCAACAAGTGAGTGCACCCATGGTCACGTGCTGCACGCAGGTTTCTTACTGCTTTACCTTACAGTCTTACTTAGGGATGCGTACTAATTAGATGACAGGTCTGGATGACAGGCATGACTTTGGCAACGACGATACAAAGTGCAAGCGTTGCGGCTTTCTCGTGATTCTTGCTGATATGCCTCGAATAGGCAGTATCTTACACGTACGCACGTCGTGTGGCCCGTCTGCCCGTCACCGTTGTGCACAGTGAAATAAATTGTGCATTATGTATATTCTGAGGCTACGCACCTTAAATTGTACCTCTACACAGAAGGGTAAGCAGAAGTCGATCCCGCTAGGCGGACAGGGCGGACGTCGAGGACGGCCGCTAGACCGGCGGGCCCACTGCTGTGCCACGGCTAGAGCCGAAAGTGGGGGCCACGCTGTAGATTTCCGGACAACGGCAAACGTCGGTGCTGAGCCTTGCGCCGACCGCCATCTACCTCCGTCTCTGCTGCCGAACCACATCGGAGTCCCAGATTTCCTCACATATCCCCCATACAAACACCAAACCCCAGTGACACGATGCCCAAGAACAAGTGGACAGTGTTGCCCAAGAGCATAGGCCACCAGTCCAAGAACCGCTGGCGGGACCCCAAGGCCGGCACCGCATCCAAACCGAGTCGCAAGAACAACTTCAACAAGGGCAATCCCTCTTCTTCCTCGTCCTCCGCCAAGTCTCAGACCAAGCCGCAGAAAGCACACCAGCAGCAACGCCACCAGGAGCCCACGATCCCCTTCTCCCCCGACGACGCGATCCTCCTCGTCGGCGAGGGCGACCTCAGCTTCGCCGCCAGCCTGGTGGCCCACCACGGCTGCTCCAACGTCACCGCCACCGTGCTGGAGAAGAACCTCGCCGAGCTCGAGGACAAGTACCCCCACGCCGCGGACAACGTCATCAAGGTGCTCTCCGGCGGACCCAATTGCAAGGTCGTCTTCAACACTGACGCGCGCAAGATGGCGCCCTTCGTGGCCAAGACCGGCAGCAAGAGCAAGAAGTCGTCGGACAACTTACATCGGCCAGAGGAGGAGACCAGGTCCACCGGAGCAGGGCTAATGGACCGCATCATCTTCAACTTCCCGCACGTGGGCGGCAAGAGCACCGACGTCAACAGGCAGGTGCGGTACAACCAGGAGATGCTGGTGGACTTCTTCGGGCGAGCGGCGCCCTCGCTCGCGCCCGGTGGCACCGTCGTCGTGACGCTGTTCGAGGGCGAGCCCTACACGCTGTGGAACGTCAAGGACCTGGCGCGCCACTCCGGGCTCAAGGTCGAGACGAGCTTCCGCTTCCAGGCGGCCGCGTACCCCGGGTACGCGCACTCGAGGACGCTCGGGGTCGTAAGGAACAAGGCCACCGGCGAGGCTACGGGTGGCGGGTGGAAGGGCGAGGAGAGGCTGGCGCGGAGCTATATCTTTGTCAGGAAGGACGAGACGCCCAAGCCGGTCGTGGCATCCGGCGCCACCACCGGGGCGAACGACGCGCCGCTCGGGAAGAAGAGGAAGCTGGGCGGTGACGCTGGGGGTGGCGCGAAGAGGAGAAAGAGGGGGGACGACAGTTCGGACGAGTCTTCTTCGGGTGAAGAGGAGGGGTGACGACTTCGGGGATCTGGTGAACGACTGTATGCCGTTTCGCGGCTCGTTGCAAGGCGCGGGTACGGTATGGAAGAGTCGGTGAGGTCGACGTGCGTCAGTACTACGCTACGTCACGCCGGTTGGTATCCGTGATTACTCATCGCGACCACAGCCAGCGTGAGGAGGCTGAGTGAGGGTCTGCCCGAGTCAGAAGAGTTTCGACATCCTCGCCAGGTCCGCCCTGTTCGTGCCGTGCTGTGCTTGTTTGACATGGGGGTCCTCTAAGGCTGTCTTGGAGGTTTACTGCCAGGTTCGAGAGCGGAAAGCATCGCGTAACTTGCATCAACCTTTTTAGAGGCGGGCGATCATTGGATTTACATGTATCCAATCGCGTCTTCTCACTTTCCGGAAGCTATGGTAGCCTTCGTGGACAGACAATCTGGTCCTGCCCGTCGTGCATTGGCCGTGGGACAGTGCCTGGGACGGGACGGCAAAGAGGCACAGCCGTGACTAAGGCAGGTATTATACCGGCCTTTACATCAACACCGAGGCCCGTCTTGCCATGTAGCACTGTATGATAAGAGCTCACATGTCCTGGGCTATGTCCGACGGTGATTTGATACGTTCTGTATATACGAGGCACTGGTTCGCTGGTTCCTGACTGAAACCCGTGATCAGTAATCAGACGTCGAACCAATATCTGGGGAAAAGATCCGAGATCTCCACGCGACGGCGATTGCCCTTTTGTAAGAACCGAGCACGGTCGGTCCAAGACGACGGCGTGGACAACCATGACGACTAGCCCCGAGTATACGCGGAGGAGTTCCGCTGTTGAGTCTACCTCCGTCTCCATCTATATCTATATAAACCAGCTTGATAACCACCCCTAGAAGCTCATACAATCACTCACCCAGCATCTACCCATCAAGCACCCCGAGATCCCTTTGACCCAATAGGCCCTTAACCAGCCTTACCACCAAGGCCTACTCCTCAAAGCAACAACAACCACCTCGACAATGCCTCTCTGGCACATCTACCACCCGCCGGCAGCCTTCGCCGACCAGGCCTCCAAGGCCGCCCTCGCAAGAGACCTGACGGCCCTGTACATGAGCTACGGCATGCCGGCATTCTACGTCAACGTGCTGTTCCACCGCATGCCGGGCACCGACGTCTTCATCGGCGGCACCCCGCAGTCCCTCGCTCCCGGGGAGGAGGATCAGTCCAAGACGAAGACGCTGGCCCGGCCGTTCATCCGCCTCGTCGGCGAGCACATTGCCGTCAACAACGGGCCGGACCCGGAGAAGATGAAGGCGTTTTGCGATAGGTTTGACGAGGTAAGATGCTTTTTCCCTCTTCTCTTCTTTTCTTTTGGCACATATCATCCCTCCCCTCTTCCTGCTGGCAAGGGACGGACTTGCTCATCCATCATCGTCAGGTCGTCAAACCCCACATCGGAGACAAGGGCTTCGACTGGGAGTACCACGTCGACGAGACGCTGACGGGCCTGTGGCGCGTGCAGGGCCTGACGCCGCCTCCGTTCGGCAGCGAGGGGATGAAGACGTGGATCGAGGGCAACAAGGCTGTTGTGTGGGAGAAGCTGTAAGCTCTAATCTGGGAGTGGCGGTCAGTAGGCTGAGGACAAGGGGGTTCAAGTGGTTGCTCTGGGTGTTGTTTGATCAGTTACCGGTTTTCTCTCTCCTCCCGTTGGTCTGTAGACACAAATTGGACAACTTCCGCAGCAAATTGCCTGCCTGTGGTCTGCTCAGTGACGATGGCATCATCTCATGCGCCATCAATCAAAACTGCAGTTTCCTGCACGGTACATGCAGACTGCACACTGCAGACTGCAGACTGGTGAGAGAAGCAGGTTCTCTGGATACGGAAGCCAATTCGTGGAGAGTTTGCGTTTAGAAGCACCTTGGCCGAGGTAGAGAGATGTAGCTGAAGTACCCAAGGATATGCACGGCTCGCATCCTCAGCGGCCACATACTGCTCAACGAACAAACGTATATGTTCCCTTTTCTTTTTCTTCTTCCCAGGTTCGTCAGCCCGTCCGTCTTTCTCGACCAAACATTTCACGTCATCTCTCTCTGTATCTCTCCGGGGACCTGTCCCTCGTCTCCACGGAACACATGTCTCAGTACCACTGGACGCGAACGATTTCTTGTCTCCAGCGAACCTGTCTCACGCCGTAGGGCTAGAGGTGGCCTGCGTCGACGGGCGCGGGTACACAGGGAAACAAACAACATGCTGTCGCATGTGCGGGCTTCGGGGAAAACATGCAAGTATGCGTTTTTTTTTCTTCTCTCCCCCTCTCTCTTTTCTTTTCTTTCTTACCTACAGATACCTGCCCTCCCCCCAACTTCCATACCGTGTCTAATTCACACTGGCTACAAGGCCTCTACTCGGCGGCACGGTGCCCAGATGTCGTCTGATCCGAACCTTGCATAATCTCATCTCGCCGCTGACCAAACTTTGCATTCCCAGGTTCAGATGAGGGAAAAAAAGGCAGGGTAGGTGATGCTACCTTACATGCTGCGGAAGATGCAGAGTTCGGACGGTGATCGCACCAAAAACCGGGTAGCGACACCGCTGGATGGGGTGGCACGACTGACTGGGCCAAGTTGCAATAGCTCGAGGTCAAATTGGACGGAGAGACGGACGGATGTAGAGCGCGTCTTGCGGTTGTACGAGTAAAAAACAGCACAGGTAGGTACCTTTGGTATGCACCTGAGAGTTCAAGCTACGTTACCTCTCCGTCTCTCTCGTGATAGAGCCGGACCGAGTATATACCCCGTAGATAGTATATCATCCCCCAAACAGACAGCAAAGTCCAGTCTAGCCATCATGTGCAAACGCTTACTCCAATGGCAAGTAACACATACCTCTCTCCTCCTCATCCCATCACGCGGTCTCCAGAAAGCTTCCAGTCCCCCTCTACCTCAACACCGGAGAGCTGTCACTCCGCAGCGGTGGTCAAACAGCCCCCCCCCTCTCCACAGAGTTGCAGAACCTCTCATGCAAGCCTCATCACATCAGGACATACCCCCATCACCATCCCCCTCCTCCCCCCACCCCGTTTCGCTAGTCCGGGGCTTGGGGGCTTTTCACCGGTTGAACCCGCTCCGGGAACAGAATGGCCCGGTTCCGACAACCGGGTTACCAGAGCGCAAAAAAAAAAAAAAAAGAAGTGTGGTGAATGTGGCTGGCTGGTCCAGGGACAGGGGGTGCGGGTGCGTGCAGACATGTATCTTGTTTTATACCGGTATGCATGACAGGTAGTCCCCCCAGCCCAGCCAGACAGCCAGACAGAACAGCCTCTCCAAGCAGGCTGGGCTTGGCTGATCTGCCAAACTTGAGGAGCAGAAAAAGCCCGCCCCCCCTGAAGCCCCCGTCGTCCTGTGATTGATTGGTCTCTCGTTGCATGTATAGGTTGCTTTCACATGTCGTTGTGCTCAACTTGGTGCGAGGACTTATCGACTCCACCGATCTTTCTTCTTCTCTTGCAAGTTGTCAGAGATGCTGCTATGTCGTGGTGGTGTCGTCGTGTGAACACTGCAAAGACTCCTTCGGTCATGTCTCACATCTCAGATATCAGCCCGCTGGTCAGGGTGTGTGGTGTCCTTGGTCTTGCAAGGTCGGATGGGAGGGGAACAACTTGCAGGATAGGCAGCAAATAGACCAGATGGAAGGGCGTTGCAGGGTAGGAAGCAAACAGAATAGAGGCGTAAGGCGGGCTTCTCGATAGCTCTCTGCGAGGGTCTCTCCCATTAGAAAAGTTGCCCGGGATGGACATCTGCTCTAGTCCCTCGCTCGCTGCTTGTCTCCTGGGGATTGGCCCGGGACCGGCAGATGGTCGTCCCCGGAAAGCAAAGGAGACAGCTGAACACTTGAGCTGTGCCGTTTGCTCTCTCCATCTCGCTGGCTAGAACGCCACAGTCGTAAGTTCATGCCGCCTCCTTGCCTGGCCCAGACCCCCTCCCCTCTTTGCATTCAATGATTGCTGCCGATTGTGGATCGAGTGTGCGCTGGCAGTGGCTGCAGGTGCTTCACGCAAGGACTTCCCAGATTCCCAGATGGTTGTCGTCTTCAGTGGGGACATTACTCTACCACAGTAGGATGGAAGAGGGTGGTTGGGTGATTCCCGGTGGTCCAGGTCTGCCGGATCACAGAGCAGCAGCAGGAGAATACCGTGGCTGTTGCTGCAGGACCGCTGCGAGTCTCCGGTCGCTGGGAAGCTGGTGTTCCTATTACCGACGCCAGAGAGCTGCTTTCCAGCGCGGCCTCCGGACAACAGCCCACGGCAAGACAAACTATGTCGGCACACAAAGACAGTTCTTTTTTTGTATGGTGGCCAGCAACCCGCTTCGGGCATTAAAGTCTCATTTTGGGGCCAAACATAACAAGGAACCGCCCACGACAATAGACGGTCGCCCCATGAACGCCCCTCGGTTCAGTCATGCTTTCCCCATATGTGATGCCCATAGGATAAACTAAGATAGCGTTAAGGTAGTAAAGGATAGATAGAATAGTAGAATCTCCCCTCCCAAGTAGATGAAATAATACTTCTGATTCGAGGTGTGGTGAGAGCGAGGGGGGAAGAAGTGTCATGACCGGATCCGAAAGAAACCAAAATCCGCAAACCCAGGGAGCTAATGATGATAATTTTCTACTTAGCAGGCAAGACAGTTACCGAGGGGAAAGGGGGGGGAAAACAAAAGCACAAAAACACCAAAACCTGGAAGTCACAACGCTCTAACCGTGAAGCGTCGTACAGGTAAATGAAAGACCACCGGCCTCCTTGTCCAGCTCTTCAACTCCGTGGTGACGGCAAGACAATCTTCTTCCTCGTTCCTTTTCTGCGCCACTTTCATGTGATGCCCCAATGGTGCCCACCATTGTCAATCCTTCGGTGTACCGCTGTGTCCCAGGAGTCTGGAGATGTTGGCCACTGGCATGACTTGTCCCCGAGACCCAAGTCCAAGTCGATTGCCAATGTAGTCAGATGTTAGATCATCTTCCCGAGCCGTGTATACCCCCAGAGCCCGCACTCGCCGAATTACACCATGCCCGCTCGTTCGTAAAAAAAAAAAGTCTATAAAAGGTCGACCAGAAAACACCCGGCTCCCAGAAACACCGTTTTGTTGATGGCCGAAAGTTAGAAGGCAAACCCGCCCGCCTGCTGTGGGTATACCCTTCCACGAGAGAGTAGGTGCCGTGAATGAGGACTGAAAAGCAGTGGAACATCGATCGGCTTATCGTCGGAGCCGAAAGCCTCGTCCAGGTAGCATATAATTCGTGAGTGTCGAGCATTAGGTCTCCTCCTGCCTATGAGGCAGTGGAAAAATAGAAACACACTTTTCGCGCCGCAAAATTCGTAGAAGCCTTGAAATCCGACAGAAAGATGTTGCTTGATGTTCCGAAAATCGAAGGAGACAGTGAATCCATGTCTCGAAAGCCGGCCTCCGTTGTCCAATTTGCCGTTTGTGCCAGACCTCAGCGCTGTCCCGTGGGTGCCAAGCGCTCCGTTTGCCTTTTATACCTGATATACAGAAATTCCGACTGTTTCCGGCCCACGCAGAACGCTTCCAAAAGGTGTTGCGACACCTCGGTGTTGATTGTCCTACCCGAAGGCGTGTGGCGGCCTGAAACGAGAGACGACGAGTGACGCCAGTGACCCAAAGTGACACCCCGTTCCGCCGCATTAAACTATTGGTGGCGAACTCGCGTAATAGATCTTAATGATGAGTGCTCCGGCCGAGAGGATCCAGCTTGTAGCCCGTTCCCGGCTGCGCACGATTGTCATGGTGGACGTAGGTGGGATACCCTGGGGACTGGGACGGATTGTGGGAGACTGTGGTGGGCCGGAACAGGTCGTTGACGGGTTCATATCGAGGCAATCCATCGTACGAAGGTCCCAAGTAGGGTTGCCCCGGAGCCATCGAGACTGGTTGCTGTGGCACATACGGGCTTTGTGCAGGCGGAGGAGGGTGATGCTGCTGCGGCGTAAAAGCGTTGGCATACATCGGAGTCGTGCTTGGGGCGGTCGTGATTGTCTGCCAGTTGGAGGCATTGTAGATGCCGGTGCTCGGCGTGCTTCCATATTCAGAAGGTGAATACAGGGACGGTCGGCGGCTTGCGTCATGCGAGGTCAAGATGTCAGGCATCGCCATGCTTCCATGCGACTGAAGCGTGGGTGGTGCTCCAACTGTCAAAGCCCCTCCTTCCGCGTATTGGTGTTGTTCGTTCACGAGCTCCGACGTCATCATGGACTGTGTGTACTGGGCCGGCCGAACAGGCAGATCATTGACGAAAGGCCCACCGTGTAGCGGACCGGCTGGGCTGTGTTCGGTACCAGGGGTTGTTATCAGTGTGTGAGGAGCCGCTGCCTCATTTGGCGATACGCTGGACGACATGGAAGCAGGTCCGCTTTCGTCCCCCTCTCTTGCAGCACTGTCCTCATTGTCCGATTGGTAGTTGTCAGGCATCTTGTCATCCGGCATTACGTGGATCGTATAATCCGCGTCTGTAAAAATAAAAAATAAAAGAGTTAGCAAGCATATTCCTTGAGCGGAGCTAAGAGTGTGTCCAGTACCAATCTCGCCATTCCTGTACCGCTCTTCAGCCTTGGCCACCTTGAATATCTCCTTCAGGAAAGGCTTCTTCCTGGCGTTGTTGTTGTTGTCCTTGTCAGCGACAGAGAAGAAGCCCGACAGCGCCTCCGTCGTCACTTCTTCCAGCTTTCTGACGTTCAAGTTCAGCTTCTGGATATCAGGATGTTGTTTGGCATTTGGTTCGACGACCATCCTGAGAATATGGTTCAGGAGATGAACGCGTTCTGCGCCAATGTTAGCTGCTAATGACTCGAGAATCGTTCAGAGCAGCTTGGAACAGGGCAACCAACCTTTCTTGTAGAGATGATCGGGCTCCTTGTGGCGAACCTTCTCATCGCGCGATGTCCCCCATGGCTTGGGCCACCAGTCCGGAGCCTTTTCGTCACTCCCGGTGTAGGGATGGTTTGACTGCTTCTTGGGCTCCACTGCCTTCACCCAGGCTTTGGCTATCAGCTTGCAGGCCGTTTGCTGGCAGTTGCGGAAGCGCTGGTCATAGAACTGCCACAAGGCATCCGCATCTCCGATCTTGATAGGCTTCCTCGCCGACGTGCTAGATGCCGGAGCATCATCGTCATCAAGGTCACGACGGTATACGTGTGCTCGAGGTCGTTTCCTGGTCTTGTACTGGAACGGTTCGTCCTCGAACGTGTCTGCCTTGATTTGTCGCCTGTCCAATATTCTACGGCTGGGGTACTGGGGACCGACCGACTGGCGACCATAGTTGTTCTCGAAATGGGCAGCACCCGGGTCCTCGAAGAAGGGACTGGAAACTGGAATGTTTGTTAGTATACTGGGATCCATATTCAATGAAAGAGATGCCTGCGTACCTGCTATGCCCTGGCTCTTGCTGTACTGGACGAATTGTGGCATGCTGAAGAACTGTTGACCGTCCGCTTCTGCTGGCGGGAGGTTGCCTGGCCCGCCGTAACTCACAGCCCTGCCATCGTCGGTGACAACAGCCAAGAAATATGACCTGACCGGAATACCACAGTGCTCTCGAAGGGCCTCATCGATGCTCTGCGGCGTATTAGCTGAGGATGTTTCCTCGTGAGCATCAAGCCTCAAATCAACTTACAACAAGTGGACGCCGAACTTGAGGGCCATCGTGGTACCTGTTGTCACCCGGTAGACGCTCGGCGGGGAGGCGGTCTCCTGGCCATCGAGGGAGATCGTTCCTCGGATAGTCGTGGACCATGACTGGCAGTTTTGGAGACGTGTAAGATATGCTGTTGAGGGGATAAAATCATGCATGCGTGCCAGGTCTCCACGGATGCGGCAAAGATGATGTGTCGGAGGAAATGGGCTGGATGGCCATCAGTAAATATATGCTGCAACGGAAGTCATGGCCAAGACTCACTCCTAAGCGTACGCCACTAGAACAGACTAATGTGAGATAGTCCAACCGCCAGGTGCTGGAGAATGAAAGAGCCTCGGAAGAAGCTAATATGGTGCAGAGAGGGTTGTCTTTGAGCACAAGGAGGGCCTCTATAAGCTAGGGGTCTCAGCCGGGCTGAGCTTGGATTGCCCCGAGACAGAGAGCTCCTTTGAGAAGCGGTCAAATATGACAGCAACTCTTTTCCTGCGTGGTCCTGGCGTCTGACCGTTTGGGAGACAGGCGCATAGGCTGAACAGAGACAATGTAAGATTAGGGCGTGGGTTGGCTGAGAACTTTAGAGGTGCAATTATCCTAGGAGGAGATGAGAGTCTCTAAGTTGTGCTTGGAGACCTCGACCCAGCCAGGTCGAGTAGTTGAGAGGCCGAACGGGGATGGCTATCGAGGTTTCCCACCCAAGGCAACTGGTAATGTCGAGGTAGGCACAGAGTGACGGATGCTTGCACCTGGGCCGAGTTAGGCGGCGGGGTTCGAGACAGACCACACAGTATGTTTCCTGTTCGAGATGTGACTGCAGAGCCGCCAATGCGAAAGCTGAAACAGAAGATATGAGGGCGGATGTAGTAACAAAGAGGAGTCCTGCCAGAAGCTGGTCCTAGTGTACGTAGTTGACACGAAGTACGGAATCGGCCGGCCGGGGGAGCTTCAGATCAGGACGAACCAGTACGAGCGTGACGATGGGCGTTGTCCATAAGAACTATACAGTGTCTTGATTTGGGATGCAGTTGTAAGACACATCGGCGGGTTATGAGCATCCGCCTGGTTCGCGGTGTATATCTGTCGTTCCCACAAGCGGTTGCAGACAGGGCGTCCGTAGCGAATTATAAGCTGGGCATCAACTTATGCTGTGGCCTGTGGTGAGCATTCCATGTACCCGAGAGCGTTCATCCAGTTCCAAGGCAAGTAGGTTTCCTCGAGCCAGGCGGAACACCCCTGTACCATAAGGGCCGGGGAAAGGAACCGGAGCTGATGGCTGTCACGAAGAGGCGAAAAGAGGTAATCGGTAATACCTCGAGTCGTGTTTGTCGTACAGACGGTACTTTGGTGGCACCAGATATGTTGAATCGCTGTGGGCACGCTTCCTTGGAGGTAGAGGTCCTGCTGGATGAGACAGGCCACGGATGGTTAGATTTCCTGGGAAGCTCCAATCAAACTTCCCGATGGCGGCGGGAAATGACAGAGGGCACAAAGGAAGACTTATGGAATCGAGGCGAGGGACTGGACCTGGTGAGGAGGCCGTGTAGCAGGAGCACACGGGTGAGTACCGGTGGAGGACGCAGCAACTGGAGTGGCTCACCGTCGGAGGCAAGCTCGGGAGTAATGCTGGTCACCGCAGGAGGGGACAGTCGGGACCAGATTTGGGCGTTTGGCCTGACACGCAGTCCCTTGAAGCAACTGCGGAGGGCAAGGAGAAGCCGCGGCCTTGCGCGAGTTGGCGATCGAGAATCGATCACGGTGAAGGTCTAGCCTTGCACCTCGAGAGGTGAGAAGTGATGAGTATTTCTGTCAGGACGAGAGTAATTGGGAATTAACCCCAGCTTCGGTGGGGTCCCAGCTGATATTGTACTTTCCCGGTAAACGTCTCAAGCAGTCGAGCCAAGCTGGGCCAAATAGATCCATAGGCAGGCATTAATAACTGGACAAAATATGGAAGAGCCGATCGCCCCCTGTAGGCAATCCCGGCTAGTGGAGGCCACTGGAGGGTGCGCTCGCAGTAGTGCAATGTACAAACATGAGCAGATGAGATAGGTTCGCACAGTAGTGGTAAAGGATGGTGAGGGAATGGACGGACGACCCCAGATGCAGATGGTTCAGAAGCAGTGATCTGCCAGCGGAGCGGACAACGCTGCCAGGGCTGCCGGGGTGTTTCTGGACTTGGAGCCACACCCGCCCACACCACCGTCAAAGAAAGATGATATATGCAAGGTCGACAGTGGATACGGCGATAGGCCGTACACTTCGGTACACAGTAGGTACTGCCTGAGATGCTCATGCTTGTACATACGTACTGCTGCATAGTACATCCGCCGAGAGGAACAGTGTACGATTGGGCTAGCCTGGCTAGTCCGACGACGTCTGTCTACCGTTTGCATGCAGCTTTTTTACCCCCTCAACCCAGCCGAGGAAGATGTGTGGACCCCGTCTGAGTGCAGCACAACGAGGCCTGTAAAAGAGCTTCGGGGAGTCGGAGTGCATGGTGCATAGTCAAGAGCATCTGCATACAGATGGATCCCGTCGAGAGCAATGAGAACGCGGCGAGCTCGTCGCCTCATCAAGAGAAAACTTCACCCGATAGACGTTGCGGCAACAGGGTCGATTGACTGGCGTTAAGGTATTGGATGAAGAATTGTTCAGAACCCCGCAGCGCCACATGGTGCTGTGACCAATAAGTGCAAATCTGGAAGCCCGACGAGTGGAATGGAGCTGCTGGTATATGGCTTCTGATATCGAGATTGGATCTCACTCGGCGAAGACGTCGTCTGCTTGAGAAGCGAAAACGTAGTAGTATGACAGAGTTGCCAAGGGCCCGGTCATAGCTTCAGCTCTCCTCCAGGAGTGCCTATGCATTGGCATTGATACGTAATCGCGATCGTCTCCGATGCTCCACGACATTGTGAAGGAAACTCTGCGACAGACAGAGCTATTTTTATTTTTATTTATTTTTTGTTTTGTTTTGCCAGTGATAGATAGATGGAGAAACGCCATTCAACAGCTGGAAGTGAGAATCCTCGTCCGTCTAGCAGGCCTTCAGGCATATTTTGTTGGAAGGGCATAATTTATGCTGTTGGTTGAGCTGCCTTCGTCCAGCTCGGCGTCAGAGCAAGTCGCGAGAAACTGAATCGTCGAGCAGTACCGGGCAGAGTGGATCGCCAGCAGAGGTGTGGGAGACGACCCTTGTCAAGGACAGGGGTCCAAAGCAACTCCAAGTGAGACGCATCGGTGGGTCGGCTTGGATTTTTAGTGCAAATTCCCGGCCGCTTCCTGTGCTGCCCGTTTGTCTCCAAAGGAGTCCAAAAATTGTAGTGATCCATGATCCATGTCTTGTGGAACCGATGGCCTCATGCAACCAATGGAACAAGGCAAGAGCGACGACAGATGAGATCCCACAAATGTCTGTCTGTGCCTTCCGTCTGGTCTACCACAGTAGAGCTCTCCCACAGTACTGCATAGTAAAGGAAGAGCTTCGTCCTCGCAAGTTTTCTACCATTGCCGCTGACTCGAACCCGAAACTTGACTGAAGCGTTGCCGTGCGTGAAAGCAAGAGACGACAAGGCCTACACGAGTGAAAGATGCCGGTGCCGGTGCTAAGCTACGAAGAGCCCGGGACACGCTGTGTTTTACAGTACCTTGCCTGCTTGCTCACGGAGGGAAGATAATCGTGTCCCCCAACATTTGCTCCGGATTGACTGACATCTCTTGGGTCATGGCGTCTGGGTCAGCCAATACCAGCCCACAATCCCGGACCGATGCTTCTACCAAATGTGCTCCAGTTCTCGCGGAAGCCACAGGGCAACTACGCAGTATGACAGGATGGCAATGCGCCTCGTCGATCCAGGGATCCAGTTGTTGAAGATTAAGGTACACATGTGCAATGCTCTTTAAGAATTGGCTTTCCTGGCCTTCTCGATAAACACAACCGTTGATGAAAAATCTCCTCCCTGCCAGCCTGCCCATGGGGTCCTTGGGCGGAGCTCGAGCGACTCTGAACTCTAGGAAGAGATTGGTTGGGCGGGACGGTACGGAGCGGGTTAAGCGTCACTAAAAAAGGTCGCAGTTGAAGCTCGCCAACACGTGAATGTCGCCATCAGCCCCGCCAAGTTGACTACTAGCGGGGTTGACAGCTGATCAGTCGGCCCATAACTGACATAGTACCTTAGCTACCAGATCCAAATTGAAATCTAGTACGTCCGGCCCCTTATCGTATTCGGTGTTTGTTTCTAGTGTATGCTCAGCTCACCGATCTCACTTGAATATCAATCTCCATTCCAAACCGCTACCCAGAACCCAGAACCGTGTCATGTCTGCAGTCTGACTCAAACATGGCTAACCTGACCAAGCCCTAAACTGATCCGAGTTTGAGGGATGCTGGTAACTTTCTTCTACGTACCTCGCTCTAACAAGACTGTCTAGGCACGCTCACCTGTTACGCCAGTCGGATTCTGTGAAGCTGAGAATTCGCCCGGTAGATTGACCTTAAAGAGTCAGCAGAGTCTCCCTCCTCCCGAGCCTCGAATGTGCACCTACGACACTGCCACTGCTACTGTCTTGTTGATGTCGTCTTGAACCCCAATTCGCGGTCGACAGACCCGCGCATGCCGTCTGCTTCAGGCGGCTCGGTTGACGGAATGGGTTCCATCATCCCATGTGCCCCCTGAAGCGCGACCAAATGCGGGCCCGTCCATGGTGGGGCTCTGGGGTTCGGATTTGGTACCGAGCGGCGTGGGGGTCCATCGAAGCCAAACTCTGCCAATGACATGGCCATGATCAATCGCGAAGCCTCCAAATATCCGGCCAAAGGGCTACCTACGTAGCATAGTAGCCAGTGGTAGCCAAATCCGCGGGGACACCCAGCTCGAAATGCCAATGGCGACTTCAAGGGATCAGGGACGCCCTGGACGCACAGCCGGAGACTCGGAATTGTTACGAAGGCGGCGTGTCGATCATGCAACATCCTCCTGGTACACATGTGTACTGCGGTAGTAGTGGTGGGAGCCATTATCTCGCCGTTTCGGCAATTGACATCTTGTGCCCGGGGCACACCGTCTTCGTCGTCAGGGAATCAGCAATACGCAGCAGATACCACGGCTGTATGGATGGATGGCCCAACACCTTTCTCTCAGAGCCTGTTGCCGACTCGACATGTACAACACATACCTCGCGTCATTCATCCAAGCATTCACAAGCTCTGCCGCGCAAGGAAGGGCGCCAAGTTTCCCTTACCTACTCGGTACCTCCAGCTGCCCGTCGACTCGCGTCGTAGTAGCATTTTCTCGACCGAATATCCAAAGGGACGCTTACTTGTAGCGTCCTTTCGGTATCATCGCCCTCGGAACGGGCCAACCGAGAGCCAATGGCCATGGCATCGCAGACACAACTCCATACGCGGAGTCGCGGACCATTCCGTAGCATGACATGGCTCTCTGCCAGTTGTTGTCACGCTTCCTATCACGGATTGCCCATTTGAACCGCGCGCTCTCAACGAGTGGTATATACTGTGGCTGTGTGGTATGTACTGCATACGTATCGCCTGCATGACCCATCGACCCAAAAAGTCGGGTCACGCCCCTTGTCTAGCTGTCAGCGGTGCTGTAAATAACGGCGCTCCCCCAGCAGGTGAGATGAGATCCGCGTTGCTTTGACCGATTCATTTCCCCCAATTCTCGGCAGGAAAGCCGATCACGATGGTGGCACTTTGAGATGCTAACGTGAGCTTCGTTACTCATCGCACATTGCCTAGGAGCGAAGCATGCCATACTTGGTGCTGATGCGGACATATTTCGGGCTGTCTTTCCAATCACATCACACGGGTGAGGCCTAGATGGATGGGGAACGGGACGAGAATGGTCCTCGACACACTTGTCTACTGCGTACCTTGCGGGCACCTTTCCAGACCATTAACAGTCATCAGCCACGCAACCCAAGTCCCCTAACCCAGCCGTGAGGGGAGCGAGAAAGACTGATCATGACTGTGATGTTATCACCGCATTACCTCGGCTGGAAGAATTTGAAGATGAATTACCTCGGAAATTCGAGGTATTGTCGGATTGCAGGTTATCACCGGCTTACCGTGAGCTGCCGCCCCCAGCGCAGCAGGTCTGTCGAACGTCTGTTCTTAACTCGAGGCTGACGGGGATGAATAAGCCCAAATCTGTAGTGTAGGCAAGGGGCCCCGTGGCTGCGCTTGTTGGTTCGCACCGCTTCCAAAGTTGACTTTTTTCTTCCTTTTTTCATGTTTTCCAGAGCTCCAAGTCTCAGCTGTCTGTGCGACCACATCCTGAATTGTCTCTTCCATTCCCCCCTGACCCTTGTTATCAGGCAGAGCCGTCGAATGAAATGGCAGGAATTTTCCCCACACCCGAACTGGTTGCGCCTCGTCCAGGCAGCTTACTTCGACTTCACCTCGTGCACGACGACTCTGGCTTATTATTACAGTCCAAGATCACCGAAAACAGCGCTGAATATCCGAATGCAAGATCTGTTGATAGATTAGTCACATAGTCAAATGCCGCTACGGAATCAGGCGGGGAGAGAACCGTACGTACCGACAGCAAGTGCATGCAGCAAACTGTCAAATGCAGTCTCTCGAGACCGCGAATCAGGCGCGCGCATCGCCCTCCTTCCGGCGATGCTAGCAGCTACCAAGCTACTGGCAGAAATGCCAACAGACTGGCGAGACCAGCTTGCAGCTGGGGTAACACGCCAGAGACACTTCTAGCTCGGCTCTCTGACGATCCCTCCCCTGCAGCTGAAAGAAAGGTCAAGCCACAAACCCATTTTGGGATCACCATGCATACGGGTAATCCAGACAGGCGAACGAGATGCCCTCCGGAACACGAAGCCCGCATTTCCTGGCCTAGTTTGCCTAGTGGAACCTCTCCTGCGTTTCCATGCCAGTTCTGGTAGAGGAGTGGGCTGTCAAATACGTATTTGAAAATGCGCTCCAAAGCCGACTATCCGCCCTGTGGTACGAGGAACCGATGAAGAAGGTACGGCTCGTCCATTTCGACACACGTCCATCACGTTTTGGACGAACAGCGTTTTTGGAGCATCGCGACACAAGTGATTTCCTGGTCCCGGACCGGTATGGCTGTCCGGCGGGAAGATTCGGCCAATGGCCACGAGCTATGTGCCTGCCAATTGAACCGATATAGTATCACGGCTATTGGCTGCGATGCAGGCCATGTGCCAAGCCCATCACCATGCATAGCGTCAATCATATACCAAGAGTTTTTTTTTCCACTGGGACCGCCCTCCCTACCGATGCCAAGGGGTGCCATATCTCATCACCGTATCCCTGCGCAGCCTGGCTCTTCAGGGTCGTTGGTCCGTTGGTCAAGTCAAACAGCCTCTTCCTACTTGCAAACGGCACGATCTACAGAAGACCATACTCCGAACACGTCGAGATAATGGGCCAGAGATCAACTTGCTTATCCTTGTCTGACGGTGTGCAAGGGTACACCTTACACAGTCGGACAGTTGGCCCTGCGCCGCGGGAACACAGAGATTAGGCACTCAAACAACTGCGGTATCGACAACTGCGGTATGCAGTATATCACTCCTCCCACATTCAGGATGGTCCGCCACCAAAAAAAAAAAAAAAAAAAAGGTGCCAACAACTCGCCCCGGACGTAGCGACAGGCACCGGCAAGGATCAGGCCTGGCCGCAACGGAGGGCTCACAAGAGGCCACACCTGAACCATGTGAATGCGAGAGCATGCGAAGTGCTGCACGGGTACAGCACCCACGCTTCCACGATACCAGCAGACCTTCTACACGCGTAGTTGACTGACCCGAACTCCTTCTCGCCATTGCTTGGCAGGCCGAGATGGGCGACCCCAAAGTCCGAATCCTACGCTCTAAATCAAGAAGAAAGGCATGGTAAAAACCCCACTCTCACCTCCCTTACCCCCAAAAAACCAACTGCTATCTCACTGCATACGGGGTAGGGAATAAGCGGGAAAGAGTGCAACAACCGGCTCGCTGGGTCCTGTCACCACGCTGCTGACCGCGTCAAGTGTTCTCGTGTAACCTCCAACCTCAACCCCCGTACAACAGCGTGATCTCTCCCAACAGCCATGTTTCGCCCGCCCTGTCGCTGTCTCGCTCCGATCCATCCCCGTCTCACCTAAAGTCTGACCAAGACGGCGATAGAACACGCCCTATCCCGGCGTCGACACGTGTACGGCGGGAGCGAGGCTTACTATCAGATAGACACTCGGGATACACACCGTCGCTTTTGACACGCATTGATCGCCGTCCCCCTCCGGGCGCCATGATCGCCGTGCGCTGCGCAGACGCGACGCAGCTCGACGTGTAGCAGCTACAGTATCACCGGCGGGCGTCAGCACAGGTTTCCATGCATAGAAGAACCGTACAGGGCCTCCAATGAACGGCGGGTTAATGAGTCCTGATATAGCCTCTCCGCCTTTTCTTTTCAGTACTTCGTGCGTTTTCGCGGCATACCGTACATACAATAACACCCTCTGGGCTGTCTGGGCTGTTTGGGGTGGTTGCTGCACAGCATGGCCAGCAGGTCACGATTCATCTCGTCTAGTCCTGTCCCGTTCCCTGTCCTTCCCCCCCTTTTCATACATGCATCATCAAGTTTCCCATGTGGTGGGATTACGCATCTCAGCGGCGTAGAAAGTCCTGCCAAGGCGGCGTAACTGCGAAAGCCGTACCTTCGGAAAGTATGTCATCTGATGGGAATGATCGCGTCGTCTACATAATCGTAAACTTGCGTCTTGGAAAATCAGGGTGTTATCCCAACGTAAGGTATAGAGCAGAGCCACAAGCACGCGTTAAGTCTGCAGCAGGTATAGACGTAGGCAGTGCTCACACTTCCGCTTGTTATTCCAAGTATATACACCCATATTCCCACACCCATACGCTGGACACGGATATGTACAACACATGCAAGATACAATCTCTACCCATACTCCTTTCTCCTTCGTCCCCCTTCCGAAGACGTGGATGCATTCTTCGCCGCATCGCCAACCAAGCACCTGACTCGCAACCGGCGAACCAAGTTCGGCCAAACGCTCATCCGGTTCTTACAACATCCAACCGCTAGCCTTCCCACACACAACAACAGGTTGAAACAGCCTACTCGTCCGCATCAACCAACCCCGCCTGCTTAACAAGCCCGTAAAACGCCCCCTTCTGCTTGATCAGCTCCTGCGGCGGGCCGAACTCGGCCACCTCGCCCTTGTCGAGGACCACGACGCGGTCCGAGTCGAGGATGGTGTTGATGCGGTGCGCGACCGTGATGATGGTGCGGTTCCGGAACAGGGGGCCCCGGAGCGTCGTCTGCAGCATCGCGTCCGTCTGCACGTCGACGGCCGCCGTCGCCTCGTCCAGCACCAGGATGTTGGACGGCGTCAGCATCGCCCGCGCGAGGGACACGAGCTGCCGCTGGCCTTGGGACAGATTCGATCCTGCAAGGGGGCGGTTAGTGTATTTCCCGGGGTGTGTATCGGTTAGGGTAGGCATGTGAGAGAGTGAATAAGGGTAGTGTGGCCATATTGATTGGCAGAGTAGAGAGAAGAGACGTATATCGCCGCTTGACGGGGGACACGTTCTACTGCAGGCTTTTTCCCATTTGGCGGTGTATTCCCAGGTGTAGCCCGGTGAGTTTCGACCGGGCGAGTAAGAACCGAGGATTCGGTAACGGGGCCGGCGCCCAGGAAGTTATGCTGCATGCGCAGCCGATCATGCAGGCACATCCGGATGTGGCAGATGGGCAGGAGAGGGGGGAAAAAAGGGTAGAAAAAAAAAGGGGGGAAAAAAAAGTGTCCATTCGGACCAGGACTGCCTGTGCTAGAACGAGGCGGGACGAGCAACCGTCCGAAGTAGCACGTATAGTGTCCCTTCTCTGGACAGTTGCCCCCTCCTGCCTCTCTCGTATCAGGCCTGTCCTCTGTACGGCTACAACGCGTGCTGTGAAGGAGGACACCTCTCATGCAGTCACCCGCCCCTTTCATGAGTCCGGTCCGACCTGAACATGGTTTCGAATCAAGCGATGGCATAGGGCAGTGGCATGTGAAAAAGCCGATGGAAAGCGCGCAGTACACAACAAGACGGCAAAACGCAAAGCCAACGACAGGGAAAAAAAGCATTGTGCACTCACCTCCTTCGTGGATCTTGGCCTCTAGCCCGCCGTCCATGCTCGCGACATGGTCCTTCAGTCTAGCATGTTCTATAAGGTACGAGTCAGTCAATTGCATCAAAACAGCAATGGGGCTACGCTACGGGCATGCAATGCATCGAGCGGTCGAGCCCCCGTGCCCATCAGGCCATGTGGCGTGTTGGCAATGGAGGGGCAGAGTTGGTGTAACATACCGAGAACGCTCCAAAGTTCGGTGTCGTCGTGTACGTGGCCCGGGTCGAGGTTGTCGCGGATGGTGCCCTCGAACAGGGCAGCATCCTGCGGAATGATGGCCAGTCTCCTACGAAGGTCTAGCAGCCCAATGGTCGACGTGTTCAGCCCGTCTATACTGATGTAGCCCGTAGCCGGCTCGATTATCCTGAACAGGGCCAGCGTCAGAGACGACTTGCCCGCGCCAGTCCGTCCAACCACGCCAATCTTCTCGTGGGATTTTATGTCCAGGCTGATGTTCTTCAGTACGAGATCGAGGCCCTCGCGGTACCTGGCGCTGTAGTTGTGGAACTCCACCTCGCCATTGGCGGGCCAACTCACCGGCGGCCGGTTGCCGGGGATGATCTCTGGAGCCTCGCTCGGCAGCCGGGCGTACTCTAGGACACGCTCGACCGACACGATGTTGGTCTCAACCTCGACGCTCTGGCGAACGATCCAGTTGAGCGACGTCGTGATCTGCAGGGCATACGACATGGCCAAGCCCACCATACCGGACGTGAGGCCGCTGAGATTGGCCACCGAGATGACGGAGAAGCCTGCGGCGCCCAGGATGCATATGGCGCCAATGAACTCGAGCCGCACGGCAAGCCATCTGTTTGCGCTGATGGACGGGAAGAAGGCCCGGAGATTGGCGTCCACGCGCCACTCGTTCTCCAGCTCGAATCGGCCCTGCTGTCGGTATGCCCGGATCGTCGAGATGCCGCCGAGGGACTCTTGGAAGTGTGCGTAGATTGGACTGCGGCTGACGCTGTCCAACCTCTTGAGCTCTCGTGACGTCCGGAGGTAGTACCGCTGAATGAAGAGATACATGAGAGCGAGGGGGATGATCAAAGCAACAAAGGCCGGCGTCGAAACGGAGATGACGACCAATGTGAAGCAAGACCTGGCCGCGTTCACAAAAAGCATGTTGAAGGTCCGCGCGAGGACTTCGTCGACCTTGTAGATGTCACTGATACGAGCACCGTTGATTAGCTTACGCTGTATGTTGAGGACAGTAGAGTTGCTGCAAGTCTGCTTGTCCTGTCGACAAGGAGCTGTGAATGGCTTGATCTCGAACTGCAGAGTGGCTGGCAACTCCCGTACTCCCGCAGGTTACATGGCCACTTAGCCCAAATCCATCACGCAGTGCATTAGAGCCGTCGGACAGAGTTGATAGCGTTGCAGAAGGGGGGGAACAGACGACAAGAAAAACAACGCACCTTGAGAACCTGTTCAGGATCCTGCCAGCCGGTGTCACGTCAAAGAAGGACATCGGTGACCTGAAAATGGCAATGGCCATTCGCTCGTGCAACTTTCTCGATGCCTGCAACGGGTGGTTAGACAACAGATTGAGGCTACTAGATTCGGCGCGAACACGAACCTCGATGGAACAGAAGATCCACAGTATCAACGTTTGACAAACTGTCAGAGCCGAGGATCCTATACCAAAGGCAAAGTAGATGCCAATGTACTTTCCAACGTTTGGGTTGGCGCCAACCTCGGTATTATGATCGGACCATTTCTTGAGCCAGACACTGCCACCTACGTAGTTCCTTCGGGTCAGTGACTTTCATGGGGAATGAGGCGATACGAGGCAGAGACAGGGGGAAGGAGTATGCTGTAGCGCTGCACTTGGGGTGAGGAGTTCTGCAACGGCTCGCACTCCGGAGCTGACGGGCAAAGATCAAGGAAGCCGGTGAACGCCACATACCTATCTGGGCTGTTTGTGCTGCCAGCAGGCAGAACAGATAGACTGCGACCGCCACGAGGTTGTTTGTCTTGGCGTACTCGCCATAAACTGTCGAGTCGTTAGCTTCAAGACGCACATTAAATCTCCACAACTTGTGACTGCTCACCTTGCCACTTGACCTTGCCCTGTTCCGTGTGCTCCTTGATAGTTCTGGTCCGGTTTGGGTTCTCCTCGTCCTGCAGCTTGCCCCGTGGTCCGCGGAAGCTCGCTGTGCTTGCCCGCCGCAACGTGGCCATGCTGGTCGTTCGCGGCTTGTTTCTTGCCGAGGAGCTGCCAAGCCCAGACTTGATGGGTTCCAAGGTGCTCAGACGTTCCTCGGCTTCCTCTATCTCGTCCTTTTCTGTGCTGCTCGCTGCTCCGATGATGGTAGACGACGTCTCGTCGTCACTATCACTACCTTCGGGGGATTGTGCCGTCGACGAAGGGCCGGAGTCATTTTGAGTGGACTTGACAAGCTCCGCCACAACACCCTTCATAGCCATGAGCTGCCTATATGTGCCCTTCTCAACAATTTCGCCGTTTCGTAGCATGCAGATGAAATCAGACTGTACGAGGACCGGGATCGAGTTGGTGGCGAGAATTCGCGTCTTTGAGGCCAGCAGACCCTTTGGCCCAAGGACATTGTCGATCAGGTGCCGCCCAACGTGAGAGTCCACAGCCGACAGGACGTCATCAAGCAAGTAGATATCTGCTCTTGCGTAGACAGCACGGGCCAGTGCGAGCCGAGCCTTTTGGCCACCACTGAGCGAGATACCGCGCTCACCGACCGTAGTCTCGTCTCCGTCGGGAAGTTGAGCAAAATCAGCCAGCAGAGCGCAGGCCTTGACAGTCTTTTCGTAGAATGTCGAATCGTACTTGTACCCGAAAATGATGTTCTCACGGACGGTTGCGTTCATGACCCATGATTGCTGGGCAACATACGCGACGGTGCCGTGGACCTCGACGTGCCCCTGCACCTTCCACAGGTCTCCAAGGATGCTCTGGAGGAACGAGCTCTTGCCCGCGCCGACTCGGCCGACGACGCATGACAGTTCTCCCTTGCGTGCGGTGTAGTTGATGTCCTTCAGGGCGGGCTTGTTCTCATGGCGGTTCCACGAGAAGGTACCGTTCTTGATTATAACACTCTCCTCGCCGATCTCTTCAGCTGCTGGCTTCACGATGACAGCATCGGGCTGGATCTCCTCTGCGGCCAGGAACGACGTCAATCGCCCGACGGCAACGCTTGCCTCGATGATGGAGGTGATGACCATGGGAAGAACAGCAAGCGGGAACGTAAGCAAGTTGAACAGTGTCAAGGCCGGGAAGACAATGTCGGTCGACAGGGGTTTATCGTTGGTCAAAACGAACACGGCGAACGTAATACACGATACCAGGAACGGGGTGGTGCTCCAAGTGAAGTTGGCAATGGCCTGGCCGGCACCTATCTTGCGCAGGTTCTTCAACTCTTGGTCGTTCCGGATGTAGTTCAGCTTGTTCATGAAAGCCGCCCCCCAAGCGTAGAGCTTGATGCTCTTCATGTTGTTGACAATCTCCGCAATCAGACGGCTTCTCGCATCCTTGTTCTTCATTTGCTGTTTCTGCAGGTTCTTCATGTATCGCGCGATGAAGCCGTTGATCGGGATCATGAATATCATAACACCGATACCCGCAAGCATAGACCATCCGACCAGTTGATAGAGCGAGAGCATGCAAAGCGTGATCTGGAACGGCGCTGACCACAGCTGCTGTGCGAATTGCGTAAGGTCTTGCAGACGCTGGGCGTCAACAGCCATGAAGTTGACGATATCGCCCGTGCTTTTGGATGCCCGGCCCTCGTTCGACAGCTTCAACGCCTTCCGGTAGATCGAAGACGTCAGGCCGCCCTTGATACGCATGCCAGTAGTGAATGTGATCTGGAAGTACTGATGAATCATGGTCGTCTGGAGAACAGCGACGGCAAACATGGCCAGCGCAATCGCTGCGCCCTTGATGACAGGTTCCGGCTCCTGTCCGACTCGGTACGAGTCGACCCAGGTAAGGAGCAGACGGAGCAGCTGCGGCTGAGCAAAGGCCGAGAGATCGTTTCCAGCCTTGAAAAAGGCGGCAATGACGTATGGTCCTCCAAACGATCGGAAGAGGGCAATCCACAGCGACGGGTGCTTGCGATGCTTCAGCTCGAGCTGCCATGCGTTCTCGAACGCCTGGCCAGTTGTCTTTGTCTGGTCGCTCTTGGCGAGCGACCAGAGATCCTCCTCGGTGAGGAAATGAGAATAGCCATACTTCATCAGGGGCGTCATCCATGAGAATGTGAGCAGCGAGAAGACGGTCGCATATTCGACGGGACACTCCTCGTCGTCAACCAGCGCCGTGTATGCGCTCGACTGCTTGGGCCACAACCACTCGAAAAAGAACTCGATGACAGCGAGGCCAAAGCCGACATTGTAGGCCACGAAATACGGCAGGCTCTTCTCGTAGAGTTGTTGCGATATGAGGGACCGAAGCTTGACGGCGAGGGCAATGAGGAGGAAGAGCCAGTAGAAGAGCACGACACCGTTGGCGTTACGCAGGCGGGCATGTTCGAGCCACTGGATCCAGAAAATGACCCCTAGGGACAAGATGGTGCCTATTGTAGTATATACGCGGAAGTCGCCGTACCATATATCGGGGTAGTTGATGATCTGAAAGGCGAGTTGGACACCAAAGTCGGCGATGATGAGGCCTAGGATTGTCTGGGAGGCATGTCAGCAACTATGACAGGCACTCTTTCCGCCCGACACGACCAGTCGATTAGCTGGACTCCTCAAAACAAAACCTACCTGCTTCGTCCAGAAGTGCCAGTCCTTGGATATCTCGACCGGCTTCCTCCTCTTCAACAGGAACCACACGGCCGCTGAGCCGACCACAATTCCGAACGCAGCAACGGTAGCCACCCAGACATCGATAAAGCACGGCGTGAAGTCGTACCGGAAGGGGCTCAATGGCCCCCAGCCCTCCTCGTTACCACATAGCGGCTGCTTCGGGGTTGTTGCACTGAGATAGCCGTGACCAAGGTCCAGGATCGGTCTGTAGCCCGTGAAGGAGCCGGATTGGAAGATGACCTGACGAAGGTCGCCGTCGAAATCGACGTCCATAACCGCTGCCTATGATGCTCTCTGTCCCAACCAGGAGGTCATGCTACCTATGGACGGTCGTTCGTGTGTAAGTATTGGTCCGCGCGGTTGTAGCTAGAATCCCTAAGGCGGTTGTCGGTCTCTCGGCAATCGGTATGCAAAGGTGACTGGGAACTGTTTTCGGATGGGGTGTCGCCTGAGTTGAGAGACGAGACCAAGATGCAGCACAATTGGGCTGTGACTGAGGTTCTGCAGCAGGGAATCTCGACTTTTTTGTCAGCCCGAACTTCCGACCGAGCAGACTAGAGGCTCGCTTTGTTTCCGGGGAAAGAAAAGTCTCTTGGCTAAGGTGCCGTAGCGGCCGGCGATGAGCGCCGTCGTAATGCAGCCGTGTGGGCTCGCGCTAGCAGCGCACATTGGTGTCACCTTAGGTGCCTGGTACCTTTAGTTCAGAGAGTGGGGTTACGATAGTGCTCTACATCCTCTAATGCTTCTCTTCCATACCTCTTCTCATCTGACCTTAACGTTACCATCCTGATCCGTAAGAAGAGTCTTGTTGGGGGGCTAGGTGAGTTAGTCGTCTATTGCTACGGCCAGAAGATCCGCGCTTGGACAACAGCGCAAGGCGCAGTTCTGCACTTGGTGCGCACCACCACGGAGTGAGGAGCAACCTGGAGCTATGGCCACTGTATGTTTCTCAGTAACAACTGAACATGCTCACAGTCCGGAAATCGGAGCTAAACCCACTCGTTCCATTATCGCGGGTCACTGATGATCTCTTGACCGACGTCAGCATAACAGGAACGGAGATCAACAGTCTCCCTTCGATGTCGCTGCCTGTCCAATGAAGTACACCAAAATCACAAGAGCCCATAGTCTACTATGTAGGCAACTTGTGACGGTCTATCGTCTAGTTGTGCAGGGTACGACGGGACGAATTGAGGCTCTCTAGACCATCAGCAGCCTCATATTTGACCCGTACCCACACGGATGGCGCTACATAAAATGTCTAATGAAAGGGTAGCTTAAGGTGGTCGGTTTTATATTTTCTGTAAAACTAACACCGAGGAGGTAACACCAATGTAAACGGAAGAAACGGAGACTGACAGTTATACTGTGGTCCACGCTGATTACCCCACCCGTAAGGCTTTCCGATCACCACCAATGACGTGTACGTCAAAGGCAATCCCGAACTGTATCAGAACTTATCCACGATAATGCCAAGAACAAGTCCAGCAGCTTCTTCAGCAGCAACAATCGGCCTCCTGTGCATTCTCTTCATCGCCTTCTTCCCTGGCTTATTCCACTACCTCTGGACAATCCCGCTCAGCTTCCTGTTCACCTCCCATCCCTCTCACACCCCCCAAATCACCACCGCCAGCGCCGGCTGCTCAACCACCATGTGGGTCCAACGCCAGTTCTCCCTCCCGTCCAAGTCCAGGGGCACATACCTCATCACCGACCACGTCCTCAAGGAGCTGCCCGAGATCCGCAACTTCAAGGTCGGCCTTCTCAACCTCTTCATCCAGCACACGAGCTGCGCGCTGAGCATGAACGAGAACTGGGACGAGGACGTGCGGACGGACATGAGCGATGCGCTGGACCGGATAGCCCCCGAGAACGGTCCCAAGGGCGAGGCTCTGTACCGCCACGATGCCGAGGGGAGCGATGATATGCCCGCTCATATCAAGAGTTCGTTGATGGGTGTGAGCGTTACGATTCCGATTAAGGACGGGAAGCTGGTACGTCCCCCACCGACCTTGCATTGTTCTGCAGCGCATAAGGTAGCTAACATGCCCTCTGACAGGCGACTGGCACGTGGCAAGGGATATGGTATCTTGAATTCCGGACATCCAAGCATTCTCGGCGGGTCATGGCCACGATCCAAGGCGAGGAGAAGAAGGCGGCATAAACGACGCAGGAGGAAGGAAATAAACTCTAAACAAATGCGCTTGTATCGGTGCTCTTCTCCCTGAAGCCGTGAGCTAACGATTACGCCTAATAACTCCGATTATCAAAGTCCAACTCCGTAGCCCCCGCACCACGAATCACGGTTACGTGCCACGACCTGCTCGACAAACTAGTAAATACCACCTAGCTTCCGAGATCTGACAGTGTCTTCGTGCTGGTCGACATAACCCTCCTCCACCCTTCCGCTGCGCATGCGCTTATTCGAGTGGTGACCGTCTTCAAGGCGAAGATCAAGGGGAATAAATTCCACTCAAACAAATAGTCGTCCGACTCTTCCTATTAGAGATGTGCCCTGCCCTACTGGGTGCCATTCTCGTTTTTCATATCCACATCATCACCCGCGAGCACTTTGGTCTGCGGGCGGGGCCCAGCAGCAGGTCCAGACCCCGGTGTCAGAGCAACCACTTCGCCGTTCTCGTTCACAAACTCGAAGTTGTACCTGCTCAGGAGATGGGGGATCGCGGAGAGTTGCGGGCCGTAGCGCGCAGTGTTGTCGTAGAGCTCGAACAACGGCACGGCGAGCAGTTTCATGTTCTTGGGCACGCTCAGAACCTCTAGAAACCCGACAGATTAGACAATCGATCGAGCGACAGTAACAATAATAGTAAAAGTGGCACTTACTCGACTTGGGCAGCTGGATGAAGTACAGCTTCTTGCACTCCTTGGGCCTCGTCACATGGGCCGGGATGAACGGGTACATGAACGTCTCGAAGTTGGGCCTCCACCACTGCGCGAGGCAGTCGCCGACGTCCCAGTCGCCGGCCTCCTCGCCCTCGCCCAGCCGTCCGACGGGGGCCAGCCTCTCGTCCAGCCGGGACTTGAAGCCCTCGATCTCGTCGTCCTCGGGCCGCAGGTAGTCGCCGGGCAGCTTGAAGAAGGCGTTGGCGATCTGCAGCATGAGGATGTGCGGGTGGTTGTGCTCGTGGCAGACCAGGATGCCCTCGCACGTGCGGCGCATGCCGTGCGCTGTGTAGTGCTCTTCCAGGCGCCGGAGGCGGGCGAGGACCGAGGGGTCCTCCTCCGGCTGGGTCTCCTTGACGCCGAAGGTGTAGTTGGATAGCGGGTAGAGGCGGATTGTTTGTGGTTGATTGGCGTTGAAGTCGAGGGGCGTGATGGGGGGCTTTGATGACTGGAGGACAGTCGTCGCGATGGTCGACATTGTGGCGGTTGGTGAGGAGAGACGCGGAGAACTGGGAGCTTCAAAATGGTACCAAGCGCAATGATGCGTAGTCGTCTTTGTCTTTTGCGAGGTTGTCGAGCCGCTACCTTTTTTTCCTTTGCAGATGTGTTGTTGTATGTTTTACATGAGTTTGGAGCTTGGACGAGTCGCGAAAGTCAAGGTTGAGCTGGACAAAGCAGAAGACACGGCAGTATTCGTAGCTGCCAAATACGGAAGGCGGTGAAGGCTTAGACCTATTCTGGCGATGCGTACCTTCCACCTCAACACATACCATCTGAGGCGATACTTCAAGCAGGTCCCCCGATCCAAACATCCAGGATTTGTGGAAGGAGCGGTGGGTAAGTAGTGCTTCGTTCTTCCAGTTTACTGCAGCATAACTGCCCGGGCAGTGAGGTTGAACAGTATTAAGGTCAATTGGACTTTATCATGGCTCCCTTACCCGATCATCTACCTACCTTACCTTGCCTTCTACCTCGAGGTACGGTTATAGCTTCAACTTCCAACCACCTTAGACTTGGGTCTCTACCTCCTTGCACAATTATTACTACGATTTGCCACACTCTCATCTCTCTCTCACCATTGACCACCTCAGCTACCTACTGAGCCTCTGCTCACCTTGTTTGTTCCATCTCTACAGTTCTTCAACGATCTCATCTCGCTAACCTGGGTCTTGGAGCCCAAGTTTTGCCTTTCTCTTCTCCTTCCTCTTTTTCTTTCCATCCAGTTCATCATTTCTTGTCTCGACCTTTTAAGAACCACGCTTAAGGCTTGGCTCATGGCCATTCCAGACAATCAACCGTTTGGAAACGTCCTGATTATCTCTTAACGCCGCTGCGCTCTGGGAGTCAAGTGTCCTCAAGCACAGATTATCATGACCTTGACCTAGCAGTTTCTTCAGCCGTTTCTTCACGTCGTTCTTGGGCCGTGGATGCAACGTGCAAATCTAGGTAGGTAGATCTCTCTCGTGTTGATCATTCATCCTCTCTTACACAAGCCACAGAGGTTCTTTCGACCAGTTACCTTTTCAGAATCTCACCAAACTCCAGCTTCTTCGACACTTCACGTTATCTCCTACCCCCTTCCGTATTCAATATTCCTTTAATCCTCGGACGGTTCTGGTGATCAGACATGTTGCCCATTATGCCTAGTTCTACAGAGAGGGCTGCCAAGCCACACCAGCCAGTGCAAAGCCAGGATGGCCCTTCACCTGCTGCAGGCCCTTCGACCACTGCAGGTGCCCCCAAAACTGAGGAGGGCAACGTAGACTTGTACAGCGTCCCTCCCGTGATCAAGAAAGAGGACAACCAGGTCACTGACGCTGCCAATGGAAATACGAAGGATGTGGATGAGAACACGATGTGCATTGATGAGAGCACAAACGACAACACCAACGGCACGACAGTTGACAACACGAGCAACAACACCAACGGCACGACAGATGAGCCTATGAGTAACGATACTCACGACCCACAGGTTGAGACGTTCCCTAATTTAGAGAATATCCGTTCGTCCAGCGTGGGATCGGAGACAGTGGGCGAGAGCGTCAAGATTGGACTCGAGATTTTGGATCGCCTTCACGCACTTCTTACCATGGGAGGTAATGATGGAGAGGAAGCCGCACGATGGCTGACAAGATTCGCTACGCTCAAGAAGAGGCTGAAAGAGCAGCGGACTGTTGTTGGTGTTCTGGGGAATACAGGTGCCGGCAAAAGCTCCCTCATCAATGCGCTCCTCGATGAAGAGTCACTCATTCCAACGAGTAGCCTACGTGCTTGCACTGCCGTACCCACTGAGGTCTCGTACAACCACGACGACAATCCCGAGCATTCTTACCGTGGTGAAGTTGAATTCATCAGCGTGGGAGAGTGGCAGAAAGAGGTTGGCCTGCTACTTGCCGAGCTGGTCGACCCGACCAAAAAGTTGTCCAAGGACTATTTGCAGGACGACACCGGCGCCGGCATTGCTTACGCGAAGATCAAAGCCGTGTATCCAAACCTCAGCAATGCCAAGTTGGCGAAGTGCAGCGTTCAGGATCTCATGGACGACCCTGCTGTGAAAAATGTCCTTGGTACAGTCAAGTCCCACAAGAGGTCGAATGCAGGTGAACTCAAAGTTGATCTTCAAGCCTACGTCGACAGCGATGGGAGACACAATCACGATACCGAGGCCCAAACGACCATGGCTTATTGGCCGCTGGTCAAGGTAGTTCGCATCTACCTCAAGTCCAAGGTGCTCTCGACTGGCACGGTGCTAGTTGATCTCCCTGGAGTTCAGGACTCGAATGCAGCACGCTCCGCCGTGGCAGATGGTTTTAGGCAGGAATGTTCTTCTGTTTGGGTCGTGTCGCCCATCATCCGTGCCGTGGACGACAAAGCAGCCAAGAACCTGCTGGGTACGTCTTTCAAACTTCAGTTGACCATGGACGGTAACTACTCGAATGTCACATTTGTCTGCTCGAAAACAGACGATATATCTGTCGAAGGCGTTGCCGACAAGCTAGACGTCGACGGCACTATCCGAGCAATTTGGGATAGGGAAGAGGAATGCAGTCGCGATGTGTCAAAGTTGAAGCGTGAGATGCGGCGACTGGCGGACAAGAGGGAGGAACTTGAAGAGAGGAGGGACGAGCTGGATAACCAAAGGTCCAAGAAGCGCAAACTCCCACAAGGCTCCAAGGGCGACAATGCTCGAGATCAAAATGCTGCAGATGGAGACTCAGAAGCAGAGATCTCTCAAGTTGGTAAAGAAATCATCAGGATCCGCCAACAGCTCAAGGAATTGAAGACACAAATTTCAGATCTTCAGGCGGAATCGAGAGCTCTCAAAATCGATGCAACAGCGAAATGCGTCGAAGCGCGTAATAAATACAGCAAAGACGCCATCCGCACCGACTTCGCAGACGGAGTCAGAGAGATAATCGAGGATACCGAGACTCAGCAACCGGGCAACATTACGCAGCTGGCCACCGAACCAGACTATGCTCAGATTGCGCGGAGTTTGCCCGTATTCTGTGTTAGCAGCCGCGGGTATCAGTATCTCATGGGAAGGTGCCTCAAGGATGGGGATATTGGCGGTTATCGATGCCCGGCGGACACAGAGATCCCTCAACTACAGGAACATGGGATGCGGCTGGGTGAGCTGGAGCTTCTCACAACAAACAAAGAATTTCTGGCAGACTTGGCGGGCCTCCTGCGGTCCATGCTTCTCTGGGCATCCAGCGGTTGCTCTTCACGAAATGGCCAGGTACAGCCCCTTTCGGATGACGATATCTCCAAGATAAGCTGTCTGAATAGCCTTCTTGCCGCACTCGAATTGGAGCTAAAAAACAGAATCAAATCCTCCATCAACGGTATCAGCACCAGAGTCAAGGATGAGCTCCTCGGGCCAATCTCGCCCATGTGCATGGATGTATCGAGGAAGTTACCCGGTATTGCTTTTCGATGGCAGGAGAAGAAGAATGCCCAAGGGGGACCTCTGCGGTACCCGACCTTCCGTTCAATCCTCCTTCATGGGTAAGTATATCTGGACTCGCAAAGGCAAGTTGGCTATCAACTGACGAACGTACAGGGGTGAGGGTGTCTCGCGCTTGGCAAAGGGTCTGAACTTCAATGAAGGTGAGTTGAAGATCCGCCAATGCAAGCTGTGTGATATACTAACTCCATGTCAAGATCTTTTCGTTCCTCTGAAGAAGCAGATGGCCGTACACTGGGGTGTAATGTTCAGCAGCACTTTCAACAATGGCATAGCAATCTTCGCATTGGGCGCTATAGAGGCGCTCGAGGACTTCCATATCAAGGTGCTAGAGCGCCCGGAGCTGGATGCCTCGAATTCAACTCACATAGGACTGCTGAATGAGCAGTTCGATGGTCGCGTGCAATCTATTCGACAAGCTGAGGCGAAGTTCAAGCTTAAGGTCTTGCGCCACCAGCGCTTATGCAGCCGCTTGTTTGTGAAGGAGATTGCTACGTATATGAAGGACATATACGAACGTTGCGCATCCTTGCACGGTGCGTTGATTTACTCCTGTATCTGATACATCCCTCATGCGTCTATCTCCTCATCAGTTCCTCACCTCATCCGTTCTCGTCTCATCGCTTCTTGCACCTCGATCTCGTCATGACTAACATCGGAGTAGGTACTGGTGTCTTCAACCGAATGAAGGAAGCTCTAGAAGAGTTTGTCGATGAGAACCGCCAGGAGATACTGACCAAACCACTGGAGGGGGTGAGAAAGCTGCTTGTCAGGGTCTGCTCATTATATGAGCGACACATGGGGACTCACGCTGAGGACATTCTGCTCAAGATCAAGGAAGATTACCAACTGGCTATCCTTGGCCGTGAGGTAGTTCTGTCGGGCACGTCGGATGTTTCGCCGACATTGCGTGCTATGCAGGAGAAGGTCTATGATATGCTCCTCAAGGTGGACGACGAGTTCGCGGGCGTTTCCCCTGCCGCAAATGCTGCTCAGGAGTGATCCGACTGGACCGAGTTCCCGACAGTCTCACTGTTGATGAGCGTTCTAGAGAGTTGCGATGTGTTTGGCTCTGATGCAGCGCCATGATTCACTTATCCTCCACGGGTGCGATCCAAGCAACGGCGTTGTCCTTGATATCAGGTTGCAAGAGCAATGATTTTGAAATTTGGCAGGGCTCTGGGTTTATGGTTGGCCTGAATCTACGCCAATCCGCAGCTGTAGCGATGGATTCTCAGGATCAGAGTGGTTCAAGGCAACATTATCTCGCGAAACGAGCGGCTATGATACCCAAGTTAGTCTCTAGAAGGAGAGAGAAATGAATGCCTTATTATTTCACTTCTCGAAGCAGTAACCTGGAAGGTAGGTCGATAGGTCGAGTTGTTGAGTAGTGGTAAGGTCATCTGTTTGCCTGTCTGTCATTGTCTTGCCATACGACTGTCTATTATAAGTTCCGTGTCCTCCTCACTCGATTCTTGAACTCTATACTGCATGCTTGGAGGTTTGGACTTACACGATCCATGCCGGACTTCTTGCCGACATTGTGGGACGACAGTCCTTCCAACCCTCGTTTTACCCGACAGCATGGTAAGACCGTGACCGGCGCCGGGCAATGTGCTCACCATCCGACGTCGGATCCCGGCAAGCTGCCCTAAGAACGGAGCTTATTGACGGCGTTGCAGCTGTCATTTCCGTCAAGCTCCCCGAAGCCAAGCCGGCCGTCCAATGGGACTCGTGTGGTTAAATATCGAACGCCCCCTCCCCCGCATCAAGCAGTAGGCAAGCGTCGTTCTACAACCGGGTTTTACGAGTGTCAGTCGTGTCGGACTTACATGAAGTCGTGGGGGGGTGCCCAAGACCAGTGGTTGACTTCGTATAAGATCAAATAGAGGGAATCAAAGTTGCTTTTCGGAGGTGTTGTCTCTGTCAAATCGTGATTGCAAAGTTGCTCACACACTTAGGGAGAGATACTGTCAATATCTTGCATTACAATCGTCCTCGAACTGCAGTGACAATGGGCTCTACATCAGTCCTCACACCAGAGGAAAAGGAGCACTTCCTCGCTCACGGCTGGCTGAAGTAACACGCCCCCAGGCCAAGATCAACCTGATGCACTTGCCACTAACCACAATACATAGGATCCCGGGTGCCTTCACCCCCGAGCAGGCCGAAACCATCACCAAGAACGTCTGGACGCGGCTCGGCATGTCGCCGACGGACAAGAGCACCTGGAACCAGGTGCGCATCAACATGCCGCACCACAGCGAGTTCGACGCATCCGAGTTCGCGCCCCGGGCGTGGCAGGCCATCTGCGAGCTGTGCGGCGGCGAGGAGCGCATCAACCCGGCGACCAAGATGTGGAAGGACTCGCTGATCGTCAACCTCGGCAGCGCCGAGCGCGAGGGGAAACCCGTGCCGCCGCGGGACCTCGAGGGGTGGCACGTCGACGGCGACTTCTTCGTGCACTACCTCGACAGCCCGGAGCAGGGGCTGCTGGTCATCCCGCTGTTCACGGACATCCTGCCCGACGGCGGCGGCACCGTCATCTGCCCCGAGGCGATTCCCAAGGTGGCGAGGCACCTCTACGAGCACCCCGAGGGGGTGTCGCCGCGGATGACGCCAAGGGGTCAGCCGGGGTTCAAGGAGGAGAAGGACCTCGAGTGGTTCAACGCGCTGGCGAGGGAGTCGACGCAGTTCGTCGAGGCGCACGGCAAGATGGGCGATGTGTTCCTGCTGCACCCGCTGATGCTGCACTCGGCGTCGAGCAACGCGCTGCGGAACGTGAGGATCATCACCAACCCGCCCATCAGCCTAAAGGAGCCGCACGTGTTCGACCGGGAGGATGGGGACTACAGTCTGGTGGAGCTCGCGACGTTGAGGGCGCTGGGCAGGGAGAAGCTCGAGGGCTGGAAGATTGCTGCTCCCAGGGAGGGCGTCGTGCCCGAACGAGTGCGCATCCAGGAGCGGATGAAGCAGGAGGAGCTCAAGAGGCTCGCGGAGCTGAAGAAGAAGGCCGAGACGGATGTTTCCTCGAAGGAGGTCTCTGCTGCGGCGTGATAGTCCATGGGACGGCGGGCGGACTGGTGTCAGAATAGCTACCAGTCAAACCTAGACCAAGGGGTTAGTTTGCATACATAAACTGGGTAGATTCGCTGCTTTGGAGTTGCTATTGATTAATATGGAAGCGAGCTGCAGTTAATGAAAATCCACGGTCTGAAATTCCAAAGCCAAAGCTTAATCCTTGTTAAGTGTGCCACCGTGCATACATATCTCTTTAGATTTCTGGAGGAATGCTTGGCGAGAATGCCTCCCGCAGCTAAGGTATCCCATCCCGGTCCATAAACTCCATTTCGCCATGCGGTTCGCTTAGTTCGCTAATCTTCGAACCTCCATTCTCCGATCTGGGCAACGATCACGGCTAAAAGCACAAACTTAAGGATACCAGCGACACCTCAAAGACCCGACCGCGCCAGTATTCTTCCAAGAGTTATCGCAACCCTTCGCGACTACAGTCAACCGCCGGTGGCAAGATGGCCGACGGCGACGAGGATTACGAGGTCGAAGAGCTCGCCCTGCCGGAAGATGATCCTATGAGGAAGTTCCTACCAACGTCCTTCGGCAAGCAGAAGAGGGAAGCTAATATCGCCGCTCAAATCGAGCAGACCAAGAGAACTGCCGACAAGCCCGCGACGACAGCCAAAGCGAAGCCACACGACAGCGGCAGCGACGACGACGAGTCGGACAACTCCAGCGACGATGACGAAGACGAGTACCCTGTATCACACGAGCTCGTACTCAAAACCCACGAGCGCGCTGTCACGTCCGTGTCTCTCGATCCGGTCGGAGGACGGCTGGTCAGTGGCTCGCTCGACTGTCACGTCAACCTCCACGACTTCGCGGCCATGACGCCGACGACTATCCGCGCCTTCAAAAGTGTCGATCCGTGGGAAACAAAAGCGTCGGCTACGTCAGAGTCGCATCCCATACAACACGTCCAGTTCAGCCACCTCTCCGGCAGCGTCTTCCTGTGCGTCACTGCACACCCACAAGCCAAGATCATGTCGAGGGATGGAGACACCGTCACCGAGTTCGTGAAGGGCGATATGTATCTGCGCGACATGCATAACACCAAGGGCCATGTCGGAGAGGTGGCAACCGGTACTTGGCATCCGACTGACCCCAACCTGTGCGTGACCGCCGGCTCGGACAGCACTCTACGGATATGGGACATCAACTACAAACGGAGCCAGAAGGACATCATCGTCTTCAAGTCAAAGACGCCCGGTACTGCCGGCCGGTCCAGGATGACGGCGGTGGCTTGGGGTGCGGCCGCACAGGGTGGAAGCAACGTCCTCGTCGCTGCAGCCTTGGACGGCTCCTTGGTCGTGTACAGCGGCAATGCGCCGTTCCACCGGCCCACAGCAGAGGTTAACAAGGCACACAAGCCGGATACGTGGACGGGTGGCATCGACATCAGCTCCGACGGACGGATGGTCGTCACCCGCGGAGGTGATGGACTGATCAAGCTCTGGGACACTCGGAAGTTCAAGGAGCCGCTTGTCACGGTCGAGCATCCGTCGACATCAGACAGATACCCCATGACGAATATCAAGTACTCTCCAACATCTACCAGCATCATTACGGGCTCCGCGACCGGGCACCTGCACATTTTGAACCCGGGCAACCTGCAGCCAGAGCACGTCACTCCCATCACACCGGGGGCGCCGCTCATTGTGGTCGATTGGCATCCCAAGATTAATCAAATCATCACTGGCTCGGCCAACGCCGAGATACACGTGCTCTACAACCCTACCATGTCGACCCGAGGTGCCGTCGAGGTCATGTCCAAGGCGCCGAAGAAGCGGCACATCGACGACAACCCGGCGCTCACCATGGACCAGACCCTGGGTATGTCCGGCGACTCCATCGTCGTGCCGGGCAGCCAGCTGCACGGGAATAGGAAGGGCGGCGTGACGGCGTCGGGAAAGTCGAGAGACCCGATGAGGCCGCAGGTGCAGCAGATAACGCCGTTCATGCGGAGCCAGCCCGACGAGAAGCACATTTCGGAGAACATCCCGCTGAGCCGGATGCTCCACGAGGACCCGCGGGAGGCATTGCTGAAGTATGCGGATGTGGCCAAGAAGGATCCCCTGTTCACCAATGCGTGGAAGTCTACGCAGCCTGTGACGCAGTATGCCGAGTTGAGTGACGAGGAGGACGGGCCGGACAAGAAAAAGGTAAAGCGTTAGGTCCCTAATACGTGGTAGCTAGCTTAAGGTAGATGATCATGAAGGTAAGATACCCAGGTTTTGCAGGGCAGGGTACCTTAAGTAGATTGAGGTAGACCCGGGCACCTTGCAGGTCCAATGTATGTAAATTCAGTACGTACCCAACGGAAAGTGAAAGTACTTCATATGCTGCCAGCTGGCAAGAACTGCCAAGCATGACTCGCAACCTGTCAGCCTTAGGCAGAAGTTGAAAGGCGAAAAGGGTGGGGCAAAGCGGGGCTTTTGATTAGCTCAGAGCGGGCCGTGCTGAGATTTACTGTGGCGGACTGGGAATTCATACCAGCTGCCCACACAAGGCAACCTAGCGAAGGGGGAACAGGATCTCTTCACCTTTTTGACTGTTCTCCCATCAAATCCCAAGGGCGACCGCGCGCATCAAAAAAATCGCCAACCCCATCTGCGACCATCAATAACCATCTCGAAAAGGCTGACAAACTTTTGGACACGCGATTTTCTCGCGCTTCCCACCCGGCGAACGGCATCCACGCGCCACCCACAGCCTTGCAACACGGTTTTTACTCTTTGCTGAGTCGAGGCCAACAACCACCACCCAACTTTTGACTTTCGCTCGAACCTCTCCCCTTGTCGTTACTGCACTGGACGAGCAGCATCCGCACCCCACATAAAATAACGACACACGTCTCCTTGTCCGCGCCCCCGGCTGAACACACCGTGACCTACCACCATCCGGTCATCGACCACCAACTCTGTTCCACCGACGACGCGACTTTCCCATCCCCGTACTGCCGAGCCACCGGCTCCGCATCCGCGACACAACCAACCTTGACCTCTGGACCTCCGTGACGATCCATCATTCCCTCTCCGGTCTGACGGCTTCCCACCCCCCTCGTGTGTCCGAGTACGCGACACATTTCATCACAATCCATCCCGTCTCGCGCGTCCCGGTTGACATCCATTCTTTTTTTTCGCGACCTTCGCACGCTGCGTTTTCTCTTCTCGATCGGTTGATCCGTCAACATCATTACGGCTTATTGATACTTGGACATGCGCCAATAACCATCATTATCTTGTGACACGACCTTTTACTCGGGAAACACTGTCCATCCAACCTACCGGTCATCATGGCTAGCGTCCAGATGCCCCCGGCTGTTCAGCCACCTAGCTCGGCTATTCCTGTCGGCTTGACCAGACATCAGATCGAGGAAACTATTCAGGTGTGTATTCCTCATTTGCCTCCTTGGGACGAGATTCAGTCCATCCCAAATACCCACCTGCACGCCACTCTCCCATCCTACGTATCTCCTCATACTAACCCCCTTATCATAGAAATTCAACCAGATGAGACAGCAAGGCGTACCGCCCACCGACCCAGATTACATGAGGACACAGCAGCTGCTCGTGAGCCTGCAACAACAGCAGAAGCTGCGTAACCAGCAACAGATGCAGCAACAACAGCTTGCGCGGCAACAGGCTCAACAACAGGCTCAACAACAGGCTCTGCTCCAGGCTCAGCAACAGCCCATGGCGCACCATGGCGCTAATGGAATGGTCAATGGTGGACAACAAGGGCATCCTTCCTCTCAACAGGCTCCGACGCCTCCAAGCCAAACTCCCACTTCGGCAGGACTCGGCGCCTCCGCTCTACCGGCGGCTTCTGCCCCTGGCGCGCCCGCGACAACGACTGCCGAGTCTACACCAACTAGCACCGGGTCGACATTCCTGCCACAACAACTAGCACTCCTGAGAAACCAAATCTCTGCTTTCAAGCTGCTTGGCAAGAATGTCGGCGTTCCTCTCCAGATGCAGCAGGCGTTATTTGCCCACAGAGCGCGTCGGGAGGCGTCGTTAGCCGAGCAAGCTCCGCAGCCTTCGTCGACACCGACAGGTCAGAAGGCAACACCCAAGGACGGCCAGGCCCTTGCCGATGGCGTTGATGCCGAGACTTCCGAAGAGGCGGCTGCTCCAGCCACGAAGTTCCATACGTTCAAGACGGTCAAGTCGCCATACGAGGCTGGCCAGATCCGCTCGAGCATAAACTACTTTGAGCATGCGCGGAGGAAAAACCGGCTCATTATTCCTGGTATCTTTCCGACGGGAATAGACTTTGAGCAACTCCGAGCGGAAAGGGAACGTGCTGTCTTCAACCGCATGAGCGCTAGGTATGCCGAGCTCAAATCGCTGCCGGGCAACCTTGCATACTGGGACACCAAGAACGACGAGGTCATCCCCGACGACACCCTCAAGCGGAAGGCTATCATCGAGATGAAGTCTCTCGCACTCTATTCCAAACAGCGCGCGCTCAGGGACAGGATTGGGAAGCAGATGATGTACTACGACAACCTCGCTATGACTACTAACCGTAGTGTGTACCGACGGATGAAGAAGCAGACCGTGCGTGAGGCGCGTATCACGGAGAAGCTCGAGAAGGAGCAGCGCGATGCTAGGAAGAACCGCGAGCGGAAGAAGCATATCGACTTCATCCAGGCCGTGCAGAGCCACAGAATGGAGATGCAGACGTCGGCACAGGCGCAGAGAAATAAGACGCAGAAGCTTGGCCGGCTCATGTATCAGCAGCACTTCAACATTGAGAAAGAAGAGCAGAAGAGGGTCGAGAGGACTGCCAAGCAACGTCTACAGGCCCTCAAGGCCAACGACGAAGAGGCTTATCTCAAGCTTCTCGACCAGGCTAAGGATACCCGTATCACCCATCTCCTTCGCCAGACCGACGGTTTCCTCCACCAACTCGCCGCATCGGTTAAGGCCCAGCAGCGGCAGGCTACAGAGCGCTATGCAGATGGCGCCGCCATGGAGGAGCCCGAAGAGGAGAGCGAGGTGGACGAGGAAGACGAGGAGAGCAGCCGGAAGATCGACTACTACGCTGTGGCGCATCGCGTCAAAGAAGAGGTCACGAAGCAGGCAGACATGCTTGTCGGCGGCACCCTCAAGGAGTACCAGATCAAGGGTCTCCAGTGGATGTTGTCGCTGTACAACAACAACCTCAACGGTATCCTGGCCGACGAGATGGGTCTCGGAAAGACGATCCAGACAATCAGCTTGATTACCTACCTCATCGAAAAGAAGCAGCAGAACGGCCCCTACCTGGTCATTGTGCCCCTCAGTACGTTGACGAACTGGAACCTCGAGTTCGACAAGTGGGCGCCGAGCATCTCCAAGGTGGTGTACAAGGGCCCGCCGAACACGCGGAAACTGCAGCAAGAGAAGATCCGGCAGGGCAGGTTCCAGGTGCTGCTGACCACGTACGAATACATCATCAAGGATCGACCAATCCTCAGCAAGATCAAGTGGTTCCACATGATCGTCGACGAGGGTCACCGCATGAAGAACGCCAACTCAAAACTGAGCGCTACCATCTCTCAGTACTACAGCACCCGCTTCCGTCTCATCTTGACCGGTACCCCTCTGCAGAACAACATGTCGGAGCTGTGGGCCATGCTCAACTTCGTGCTTCCCAACATCTTCAAGTCGGTCAAGACCTTCGACGAGTGGTTCAACACTCCTTTCGCAAATACGGGCGGACAAGACAGGATGGAGCTCACGGAAGAAGAGCAGATCCTCGTCATTCGGCGTCTTCATAAGGTGCTGCGGCCGTTCTTGCTCCGTCGTCTGAAGAAGGATGTCGAAAAGGACCTGCCCGACAAGACGGAGAAGGTCATCAAGTGCAAGTTCTCGGCGCTGCAGTCGCGACTCTACAAGCAGATGGTCTCCCACCAAAAGATCCTCGTGAACGATGGCAAGGGCGGTAAGACGGGAGCTCGCGGTCTGAGCAACATGATCATGCAGCTGCGCAAGTTGTGCAACCATCCGTTCGTCTTCGACGTGGTGGAGAACCAGATGAACCCCACGAACACAAGTAACGATTTGTTGTGGAGAACGGCCGGCAAGTTTGAGCTCCTGGATCGGATTCTCCCCAAGTACAAGGCGACGGGACATCGCATCTTGATGTTCTTCCAGATGACGGCCATCATGGACATCATGGAGGATTTCCTCCGGTATCGCGGGATCCAGTACATGCGTCTGGACGGTACGACCAAGTCGGAAGACCGGTCCGAGCTGCTCCGCGACTTCAACCGGCCAGACTCGCCGTACTTCATCTTTCTGCTGTCGACGCGCGCCGGTGGTCTCGGTCTGAACTTGCAGACCGCCGACACCGTCATCATCTACGATTCGGATTGGAATCCTCACCAGGATCTGCAGGCTCAGGATCGTGCGCATCGTATCGGCCAGAAGAACGAAGTGCGCATTCTGCGTCTCATCAGCTCGTCGTCCGTCGAGGAGAAGATCTTGGAGCGAGCCAGGTTCAAGCTTGACATGGACGGCAAGGTCATCCAGGCCGGTCGCTTCGACAACAAGTCGTCCGAGACGGACCGCGATGCCATGCTGCGCACTCTCCTGGAGACGGCGGACATGGCAGAAACGCAGGAACAAGAGGAGATGGACGACGAAGAACTCAACATGATCCTGGCACGTAACGACGATGAACTCACGGTGTTCGCAGAACTCGACAAGCAACGGTACAAGGATCCCGTGTACGGCACCGAACCCGGGTGCAAGGGTGTGCCGCGCCTCATGGCGGAGAGCGAGCTTCCCGAGATCTACCTCTCGGACGGCAATCCAGTCGAAGAGGAGGAAGAGGTCATACTTGGACGTGGCGCTCGTGAGCGCAACAAGGTCCGCTATGACGACGGTCTCACCGAAGAGCAGTGGCTCATGGCCGTGGACGACGACGAAGATTCGCCGGAAGCGGCAGCAGCGCGCAAGGCGGCCCGTAAAGAGCGACGCGAGCAGAACCGGCTCAAGAGACTGGGCGCAGGAGGAGCCTCGGCGTCGAACTCGCCGTCAGCCAGCCGCGCTAGTACCGAGGAGGTTGAGCTCACGCCGGTCAAACCCAAACGCGGTCGGAAACCGGGCAGCAAGAACATCGAGAAGCGCAAGGCCGAAGAGGGCGAGGACGAGCCGCCGGCGAAGAAGAGACGCGGACCGCAGGGGCGTCCGAAGGCCGTGCACGCCAACGGAGCCGGCATGTCGCCCGAGGTGCGGAATTCCCTGGACAAGAGCCTGCGCCGGCTCTACGACGGCCTCATGACGCTGGCGGTCGACGATTCGGAGCCGGAGAACGAGGACGACAAGGACGATGGCGACGACGAGCCGCCGAAGCGTCTCATCATCGGACCGTTCGTCAAGCTTCCCTCGAAACGCGACTACGGCGACTACTACGTGCTCATCCAGCAGCCGATCTGCATGAAGGACATCGAGAAGAAGATGAAGAAGGGCGAGTACCGGAAGCTGAGCGACATGCGGCGGGACGTGCAGCTGCTGGTCAACAACTGCAGGACCTACAACGAAGACGGCAGCATGCTCTACACGGATGCCAATACCATGGAGGTAAGTGGTTAATGACAAGCAAATCCTTGACCTGATGATCCCCCTTGCTAACATTGTCTTCCCCCAGAGCTATTTCAATCAGCAGTACGAGAAAGAGCTCGGCGAGCACCCGGAGCTGGCCGAGCTAGAGGACGGGTCGGCGACCAAGAACACGTCGGCCGCTCCGTCGACCGGCGCGGGGACACCCCAGCCGACGGCGAACGGACCAACGAGGATCAAGTTGGTGTCCAACTCCAACGGCGCCAGCCAGGCGAACGGGGGAAGCAGTGGTGTCCAGAGCGACGAGGATTAGCGGTCTTCTTCGGAGCGAGTGAAGAAAAGTTGAGCAGTAGATATTCTGGCAGTGTCTGGCAGGAACTCTCGTGTCGAAAGAACTCCTGTCAAGGAGAGGTGGTACTTTTGTTGCCAAATCTGGCGCACTTGGCGTTGTGTGAAAGACACACGGAGCTGGTCCGTTTGTCGAGGGTGTATATTGCTTTTTTTTTACCCCCCTCTTTGATTCTTTGCGGGAAGTGTGAAGAGGGAGGAGATACAGCTGGCTACTTTTCGGCCGGGAAAGGGAAGATACGAGAGCATGGATTTGTCTTTTTTATTATTATCATTTTTGAGACAAGGGGGGAAGGGGCGTCTTTTAAGGGTTTCCGACGACGTGGAATTGATACGGCAAGGAGGCAAAGGAGGGAATGAGAGAGAGATCAGCAGCGCACTTGTATGTACTAAATGACTTTTTTTTTTTTTTTTTTCGAACACTGTGCGCGTTTCTAGAGGCTCGCTTTGGCTGAACCGAATCGTGGCTCTGGTGTGGACGGATGGCTTCCATGTCATCAAGTCTGCTGAGGTAGTGTCTATATTATTGTACTGTATTTGATTGAACTGGATGTCTTGTGGTCCAACTGCCTGTCCTGCGTTTCTACAGCATTACCCTTAGGTGACCGGTCGTCAAAAAGCTATCCTCTACCTCAAGTACCTGGTCGCCTTTCAGGGTTGGAAGTACAAGGTATGTACTGTACATGAGGCTCTAGAACACACCAATGCAACATCACGGTATTGCAGTATGGCAGTATGGCATGGCATTATGGTAGGTGTGGTATTCGACTAAAGATACTGTGTGTTGTACATAGTAGTTGCCCAGAAGTCTAGCTGGCCCAGAAGGGTACGTAGTTCCTGCCTCTGAGAGCAAAAGGTAGCAAAAGTTCACGACTCCCCCTATGTATAAGGGGAACAGGAAATGACCAACGCCGGGCTCGAACCGGCGGCCTTCTCGGAAAATGTACACACTTGCATGTGAACGAGATGTGATAACCACTACACCAGTCGGCCAATGGGATGCTGGAAGGGTCGTTAGGATCCATTATGTAGACTTCTCATCTTGTCATCCTTTTGGGGGGGTTCGAGTTCAGGGGCTGGCTGGCTAGGCTGTGTGAAAAGAAAAGACGCACGATTTTTGGTGGTACTTGGCTGTATGAAAATGCAGATTATCATTCATTCATTCATTCACTCTGACACTTTCATATCGTAAAGCGGGGCGGCTCTGTCCTGCGCCTCGACTCGTACACAAGTACACAGTAGTAACAAACAGTACAGGGCTGAGCTCAGTTTACGAAACACCACGGCCTGCTCACAGTAATCTTCCAAGCCGCTCGAAGACGTCCTTAGCACTCGCCATCGCACCCACAGATATCAGGTATACAGCTGCTACACGTTCGATCCAACATCCTTTACCCATGGCGGGCCGCTTCGTGCGCGCGTCGAAATATCGTGAGGTCCCCCCTCCCCCCCCCCCGAATCCAAGCATGTTCGAGCTTGAGCTTTGCGCCGCGATGGCTGCACAGCTGCACAGGTTGCTGACTGTGTGATGCCCTTCCACGCAGGACACGTCTTTGGCAAACCGACGAGGAAAGAGTTCTGCTATGACAACCTCCACATCAGCCGGAATGCCTGGGATACCAATCTTGTCAAGGTAGAACACAGACAAACCTAGCTCTCTTTTGTCCTTCCGACCCCATGGTCTGTCTGTAGCTGACACACGGTGCCCTTCCCCACGTCCAGGCCAACCCCGAGTATCTCTCAGTCAATTGGGACTCCAGCGGCGGAGGCGCCTTCGCCGTGATCCCGCTCAACGAGAGGGGCAAGGCGCCGGACCAGATACCGCTCTTCCGCGGCCACACCGCCACCGTGCTCGACACCGACTGGAACCCCTTCAACGACCGCATCATCGCCTCGGGCTCCGACGACGGCAAGGTCTTCATATGGCAGGTGCCCGAGGGCTTCACGCTGCACACGGACCCCGATGAGGAGATCGCCGACGTGTCGCCCTTCTCCAAGCTCGCGGGCCACTCGCGGAAGGTCGGCCAGGTGCTCTTCAACCCGGCCGCGGAGAACATCCTCGCGTCGGCCTCGGGCGACTTCACCATCAAGCTGTGGGACGTCGGCACGGGCCAGTCCCACCACACGCTCCGGCACGCCGACATCGTGCAGAGCCTGTCGTGGAGCGCCGACGGCGGGCTGATGGTGACGACGTCGCGCGACAAGAAGCTGCGCGTCTGGGACGTGCGCCAGGAGAGGCCCGTCCACGAGCACCCGGGCCACGAGGGCGCCAAGAACAGCCGCGCCGTGTGGATGGGCGAGCACAACCGCGTCGCCACCACGGGCTTCTCGCGCATGAGCGACCGCCAGATCGGCCTGTGGGAGCCGGGACGGAAAGACCCCATCGGGGGTTTTACCATGCTCGACTCCATCTCGGGCGTGTGCATGCCGTTCTGGGACGACGGGTCGAACTGTCTGTACTTGGCTGGCAAAGGGTAAGCCACACGCTTGTAATTAATCTTTTTGTTTGTGTAAAGTGCACGACCTGACAACCGCAGTGACGGCAACATCCGCTACTTTGAGTACGAGAACGACAAGTTCGAATTCCTGTCCGAGTACAAGTCCGGCGAGCCGCAGAGGGGCATCGCCTTCCTGCCGCGGCGCGGCATCAACGTGGGTTACCTTGCAGAATACAAAAAAACTCGAGTACCTATACTGACAACCGACACCCAGGTCCACGAGAACGAGGTGATGCGCGCCTACAAGACGGTCAACGACTCGTACATCGAGCCCATCTCCTTCACCGTGCCCCGGCGCGCCGAGACGTTCCAGTCCGACATCTACCCGCCCGCCGTGGGCACCAAGCCCGCCGTGTCGGCCCTCGAGTGGCTCGCCGGCAAGACCGCCCTGCCGCCCAAGATCGACCTCGAGAGCGTTTACGAGGGCCACGCCCCGGTCGAGGTGCCCGCATCTTCCGCTTCCCACGCTCCCGCTCCCGCTCCGGCCCCAACACCGGCGGCCGCCAAGCAGCCCGCCGCGCCCAAGAAGGAAGAGCAGCCGAAACCGGCTCCGGTCGCAGCATCCCGCGCCGCCCCCCCGCCCTCGACGGCGGACCAGAAGGCCTCCATCTCCGCCATGGCGGACAAGTACAAGGCGGACGAGTCTTCATCTGACGACGACGACGCCGAGACGTCCAGCTTCGAGGAGATCCCCAAGCCGGTCCAGCGAGCAGCAGCACCCGCAGCAGCAACAGCAGCAGCAACCCCCCAGCAACAGCAACCCGCTACCAAGCCGGCCCCGTCCGTGCAGCAGCAGCACCCGGTCGTCAAACCGCACCCCGCCGCGCCTTCATCCCCCGTCAAATCTTTCCACTCGACGACGACGGCGGCGCAGCAGCAGCCCAGACCAGTCGTCGCCGCCGCTGCCGCACCCTCTCACCAGACAACCGCCGCGGGGAATTCTTCGTCGAACCTCGAGGCCAGCCTCGAGACGATCAAGCACCTCCTCGAGCAGCAGACGCGGATAATAAGCACGCAGAGCGAGCGCATCGGCCAGCTGACGGCCGAGGTCGAGACGCTCAAGAAGAGGGTCGGCAGCGGACCCTCCGCGGCGCCGCAGGACCAGAGCGAGCGGATCAGGCAGCTTGAGTTGGAGCTTGAGGCTGCGAGGTCGTGAGGGAGGCACTTACTACGTCGTTGAATGATGGAAAGTATCTGGGCTGATCAACTGGGAGTGACTCCTTTGATAGGTGAATGATGCGATAGGAAGTCGGGGGCATCGATGTGTTAGCGTCGTCGTAGAGGGTTGAGGGTTGGGGTTGGAGGTAGAGCTAGGCTTCGAGGTCGTGATGCCGACGGGGGGGGGGGACGGATGGATGGATGTTGTCGCTTAGGGGGTGACGTCGGAGCTTTGTTGGAGCTGTGGGAGTGGCGTGCCAGATGTATGTGCGTGTGCTGTGTGTGTGAGGGGAGCAGGCAGGGCGGTCGGCGTGTCGTTAACGGTGTTGGCTCGTCTCTTGCGTGCGAAAGCGATGAACTGAAATGATATGTTTTTGTCTTGCCCCCCCGGGAGTGTCGTGGGAATGACATACTCGATCGAGCTCTACGTCTTCTGTATGCAGCATTGTTCCTTATTACCAAGATATAACTTTCATTGCCTTTGTGCTGTACAATAAGCTGTTTATAGTATTCAAAGACACAACAGGCCTGTTGCTGCATTGTCTTTATCCCCTATGCTGATCACAATGCTTATATCTATCACCTTTGTGCTCTTATAATGCCCCTGACTGACCAAATAACTACGACACAATGCTATTGAGTGTTGATGTCTTGTCTTGTGTTGTCACAATGCTTATGTCCATCCCTTGTGCTCTTACAATGCCCTCGACTGACCAAAGCACCACGGCACAATGCTATTGAATAGCTTGTTGTCGTCGTGGTATATTATATATATCCTCCGCAAGGTCATATCTGAACTGACATATATATTCTCACTGAGAGCATAACACTGACTGACCCCTTCACTGACAGAGAGATCCTACAAAACCCCATCTACACAGACATATCATCGCCAACCGACCTATTGTCAACACTACTACCCCTTTTCTCTCTCTCATACACAGATAATCCCCAACCACACCTCTCCAACCACCACCAACACCTAAAAAGGGGTAGCCTACTCTCCCAGAGCCACTTACTTGCCTTTGGTTCAGTCGGTAGGCAGAATGTCCCCTCCTCCCCTCCCATCCTTCCCCCTCCTCACCTCCCTCGGCACCCTCCCCTCGCCACCACCACCACCTCCTTCTCCTCCTCCTCCCCCTCCTCCTCCCCGGTCTTCTTCCTCCCCCTACCCCCGCGACCCGCGCACAGGCAACACCCTCTGGCGTCCCATCTCGCGCGCCGACCACATCCGGCAGCGCCTCAAGCTCGTCCGCGCGCAGCACGCCCTCGTCGACGACCCGTCCGGGCTGGCGACTCTGGCCGAGACGGCCCTCGCCAAGCGACAGGTGCGCTACGCCGCCTTACACGCCGCGCGACGGGAGAAGAAGGACCGCGACGAGGCCGATCGGTGGGCTAGGAGGTTGGGTTTGAGGGGGGGGGACAACAACGGCGACAACAAGAACAACAACAAGAACAACAACGAGAACAACAACAACCCGTATAGGAATTGGGATACGCCCGCCTTCCTACCCGAGGACGCGTTTTATCGCCCGCCTGTGCCGGGGTGTGTCGCGGTCCTGACGGGGATTCCGAACCTGGCGTGGCGGTACGGCGCGGTGTGCATGGTTCACCCGGTCCGGCGGGACCCGACTGACCCCCTGGGACGGAGGGGGATACCCGTCTTCGCGGGGGAGATAACAACAACAGTCGTCCTTGACGAGAAAGGGGACGAGGAGGAGGTGGACGCGACGCCGCTGCTGCGGAAGTTCGACCCCAAGGCGCGGGAGGACCGGACGGAGAGGTTTGATCTGGTGAGGGTCCAGAGGGCGGTGCAGTTTGCCGCGGCGGAGGGGAAGAGGGATAAGAGACGGAAGTGTCTGAGGTGTAGGGTCCGGGGGCTGCCGTGTAGTCTTGAGAGGAGGAGGAATGTGAAGAGCGAGAGGTGTGAGGGGTGTAGGAGGAATGGGTGCCGGTATTGCCTGAGGGTGGTGTGGGATGGGAAGACGGGGCGGGCGGAGGATGACAAGGGCCCTGTGGCGCGGTATGAGTATGTGACGGTCAAGAAGACGGGTGGGGTGGGGAAGAAGAAGGTGGATTTGCTGGTGTATGTGCGGGACGCGGAGGTGGATGTGGAGGAGGTGCGGCGCTGTGCGGAAGAGTTGCTCGACGACGGCGCCGGCGACGTGAAGCTGTGGGGTACGGCTGTCGATGCGGCCGCGGTGGCGCTGCCCAGCTGGAAGGACGGGTACTGCAAGTCGCTGGCGCGGAAGAACAAGTTCGACGCTGACTTCGTCAGGCGGTGGAACGGGGATGCCAGGGTCCCGGAGAAGAAGGAGATTGATAAGGGGGCCGTGACGTGGCAGGACTATTTCAGGCTGCTGGACGAGAAGTGGAGGTTCTACAACCCGTACACGCCGCGCGAGCCGGGACAGCGGCGAGTCGGAGAGTTGCCCTCAGAGGCGGAGATCGCTAGGATGGTTGAGGAGGGACTTGGCGACGCGACCCAAGCCGGTACTGACTGCGGAGATAAGTCACCATAGAGAAACTAGGGCATAGGGGGTAATTAGGTGAAGGAGATACTCGACGGACCGTCATTGTTTTTGTGTCCAGAACTAGCTCATGCGCTCACCATTCTAGAGCTCCTCCTCGCTTGCATGTCCCAGAATACACACGGCCGAATATAATACAAACTAACATGCCTTGTCTTCTTGCTTCCCTAGTCCTCCTCCTCCTCGGTCTTTACTCTCCTTTCAATAGCTTCACGGTTCAAACATCCGCCCTCAGCACCCCGGCTAACTCGAGACCCGCCCCCTCTTGGCCGGCAGCGGCGACCTCGACCGCGACGAGCTGCTGTTCCGCCTCCTTCTCTTCCCCGCAGCCGGCGGACTCGGCGACCTCGTCGCCACCTCTCCCCGCCGCGGCGGCAGCGGAGTCCTGCTGCGACTGCGGCTCCGACTCGCCGACCGATCCGAGTACGACGACCCCCGTCTCGGTGCGGCGGCGGCGGCAACCCGTCTGGGCGGCGGGGACGGCGATCGACTGCCGACCGCAGCCCTCGGAGCCCGTGCTGGCGGCGACCGCGACCGTGACCGGCTGTAGCTGTCGTACCGCTTCTTGTTCCGCGGCGGCGGCGGCGGCGGACTGGCCGAGTAGGACGCGGTGCGGCGTTTATTCGGCCGTCGCGCGCTGACGGACGAGCTGTTCCTCCTCCTCCTCCTCCGGGGCGGCGGGCTGGGGCTCGGGGTGTAGGAGCCGCGCCGCTTTCGGCCGCGGGTGTCGCTGATCGACGACCCGCGTCGACGCGGCGGTGGTGGTGGCGACCGCGAGGCAGACGGGCTGCGCCGGCGACCCGCTGCGCCGGCGCGAGGCGGTGGCGACCTCGACCTCGACCGCGAGCGCGACGAGTACGACGGCGAGCGAGAGTAGCGCTGGGCGGCTCGACCCCCCTTGCGCGGCACCGGACTCGGCGATCGGGAGTAGTCGTCCCCGCGGACGGGACGAGACAGGGAGCGCGACGGCGATCGACGACCGCGGGTAGAGACGGACCGCGACCGGGTGTAGCTCCTCCCGCGGCGCGGCGGCGGCGGCGGCGGCGGCGGCGACTTTGATTCGTACCGTCTGCGGTCGATGGCTTTGCGCGGTGGTGTGCGCGACCGCGACCGGGACGAGTACGACGACCCGGTGTAGGACGAATAGCTGGACACTGACTCCGAGTCTGACTCCGGCGCGGCCGGGGCGGGCAGCGCCGGTTTCGGCATGTTCTGGAGGAACTCGCGCATCTCCTGCGTGAGCGCACCCATGCCGATGCTGGTGAAGTAGTTGATGGAGAAGCGCGTGTTGCGCGGGTTGTCGTGGGGGAAGATGCCCTGCAGGCTGGGCTGCAGCACGTCTTCCTTCAAGCGCGCCTCCAGCTTCTTCATGCCCATGTTCTCGGCCAGATCCTGGAACAGGATCTTGATAAAGATGCGGCTGGCCGACGTCGTCTCCTCCTCGTTGAGGTGGATGATGGACAGGACGTGCCAGCCGATGGCGTCCGTGGCGAGCAGGTGGCTCCAGAAGCGCGCAATGTTCCTCAGCTTGTTGGTCTCGTACCGGTGGATCGTCTCGTAGTACTTGCAGAACGACTCCTCGAAGAGCTCGCACCACATCCGGTTGAGGCGCGCGAACCGCTCGCCTATCAGGCCATAGAACTTGAGGTACGTCTTGGACTCGGCGCAGCACTCGACGATCATGCTGACGAGCTCCATCTCCTGGCCCGGCGGCAGACGCAGCTTCATCAGCTTGTGGGTCGACTCCTCGGGATCGGCGCTCGACATGATGGTCAGGTAGATGGTCCGCCTGAGGTTGACCAGATCCGCGTTGCTCTGGTCCTTGATCTCGAGCGCCTTGACCTCTTCGTCGTCGTCGTCCTCCTCCTCGGAAGACGACTCGCCCTCGTCGTCCTCGTCCTCGTCGTCGCTGCCCTCGCCGAGAATCTCCGCTTTCAGCCTCTTGTACGCCTCCTCGTTCTCCTCCCAGTGCTCGTCAAACTTGAAGATGTTCAGCGTGTCCTGGCCGTCGATCTCTCCGTCGAGCGAGATCTGGTGCGTGATCTGGTCCTCCTCCTCGACCAGGTCCAGCTCCTCCTTGACGGCGGGGTTGTCCTTGAACTTGTCCTTCCGGATCTGGAACAGCACCTCGATCATGTACTGCACGCGCTTGTCGATGTCGGCCTCGTGCAGGATGTTCCTGAACTGGTCGAAGACGATGCGCGCGATCTCGGGGTTCATCTCCTCGAGGTGCTGGCCGACCTCCTTGGTGAGGCCGACGGCGATCTCGACGCTGTCGTCCGTCGGCTTCTGCAGCAGCAGCACCAGGATCTGGGCGGCCAGCGTCTCGTGCACGACCTGCTGGTTGACCAGGTGGGCGATGAAGGTGGTGGTGGCGAGGCAGACGGCCTTGTCGTTGCGCTTGTAGGCCTTGCGGAAGCGCAGCACCAGGCGCTTGACCAGCAGCTCGCCGACCTGCGGCAGCTTCGTGTTGACGATGGCGGCCATGGCGGCGTAGATCGGGGTGAAGGGCAGACTGGCGGCCTGGGCCTTGACGATGCTCTGGCAGAAGAGGCCGCGGCCGCGGACGAGGTTCTCGCCGAACAGCTCCGGCACGATGTGCTTGATGTTGGACACGTTGACCTTGTTGATCAGGCCGTTGATGGACTTCTTGAGGGCCTCCCAGGCCATGCGCTGGTACTCCTTGCTGCTGCGGTCCGTGATCTGGGCCTGGAGCGCGCGCAGGCGCGCGGGCGGGATGTAGGTGCCGCCCGAGCGCATGGTCAGCAGCTTCTCGTACTCGGCCTTGGCGGCCGCCTGCTTCTCCTCCTCGGTCTTCTGGGGGGGTTCGGGCGGGGGAGCTCGTCTGGCTGGACGCTCGTCGCGACCACTACCACCGTGACTGCGGTCATTGTCTCGACCCGGTCGGTAGCTGTCGCCGGCATCTCGTCGGGGAGGAGAGCGGTCGCGGCGGGGCGACCGCGGCCGGGACGGAGGTGAGCGGTCGGCGAGGTGGCGAGTCGGCAGGGCCTCGGTGGAAGCCATCGCGGTGACGATGTGGTAACGACCTTCGATAATCTATTGCATCAGGGTTTGAATGGCGGTTGGATTGCTGGTTGATGGATCCAGGCTGCAGGTGACTGCAGATTCGTTCGCTGGTGGCTGTGCGTGAGTGATGATGATATGCAACAACCAGGTGGTACCTTAGGTATCACGGTTTTCGTCGTTGGCTGGGAAGTTGCTACCAGGCGGCGAGCATCCCATTCCCAAAAGTTTTGGAGGAAGGAACCTGGAGATTTTGCCCCACTATTATTTCCCGTGCACGTACCACATGAGGCTGACAGCCACTTTACTGTATATACTGTGTACGGACTGTGTACGTACTGTACACGTGTAGTGGCGGGAGAACCCCGGCTTTTCGAGACGCGAACGCGCTTGCGGACGGTTTAAGTAGAAAGTACAGGTACCTCAGACACCTTACTGCTTTGGGTACGCAACGAAGTACCCCTGATTTATCGAGGACAGCTTTCCAGCTCGCAACTCTTGAGTGGGACATCACGACCACCAGATATCTGCCTCTACCGTCGACTTCCACGACCCTGAAACAGCTCTTCTCACACTTTCTCTACACTCATTTCATCCGCATTCCGACGATCTTTTAATCTACAATGGTTCGTATTACCCGTCAAGCTTCCTCCATCCCAACCATAGGTAGCTAACAACCGGTGGATACAGCTCGACAAACTCGTCGGCCTCGCCATGCTCGTGGCCGCGTCCGTCGTCTTCCTCTACTACTCCATCTGGACGCTTCTCATGGTACTGCCCCCCCTTTCCCCAACGGAGAACAACAACGGTTCGTTTGTTGTTTGCTTGCTTACTTGCTTGCTAACACCGTGTGATGGGGAAAAAAAAAAGCCCTTCGTCGACTCCAACCACCCCCTCCAGAACTTCTTCCCCCCGCGAGTCTGGGCCATCCGCATCCCCATCATCGTCATCCTCCTCGGCTGCGCCGTCGTCGGCTCCTTCCTCGGCGTCGTCATGATCCGGAGCAACAGGAAGAAGGCCGCCAAGGCCAAGGCTGCTGCCTCTGCTGCCGGGAGCAAGAAGAAGGCTTAGGGGGGAAAAAAACAGAAAACAGAAAACAGAAAAGAGAAGTGGGATTCATCAATTTTGGGGCGTTTGGTTGAAGGGTGATTTGGTTGCTTCACTTTCTCCTTTGCGCAAGTGGGAGGAGCTATAGAGTTATAGGGACTTGTTATTTGCATTGGAAGTGTCGGTTGTTATACACATCTAGCCTACCGCGTTGTGCACGTATACCGCTGTTCGCATTATGGCTGTGTGAGTAAGGAGATTCCTATTTCAGGCCACATTCAACCTTCACAGTCAGCAGGAATTGGTCTGGCACGGGGATCATATCCGGTGTTTGAAGATTCAACAAGGCCTGGTGGGTTGTCCTGTGAGTTACATGTAGCCGAGACAGCGGCTACGATTGCGAGCAAAACGGATCCCGTCCCGACTTTCCAACGATGTACCGCGCAGACACACCAGAGCGGAGAGCTATCGATACCCTCGTAGAAACAAGGTCCAAACCTCATAAGCAGAGTGTGTTCCAGCGACAAGCAAACCAGGGGGGG